>JADGJF010000838.1:0-14225 GCA_027596845.1 Quaeritorhiza haematococci
CCCTCTTCCCTCCCATCCACCCCCTCTTCTTCCTCATCCTGTCTCGCTTCCTTCCTAGATATCTCCTCCACCATCTCAGCATCCCACAAGGACACCCCAAGCTGCGAATGCTCAAATGGTTGCGCCATGGACCGCAAGAACTTTCTGGCCATCGCGACGGCCATGTCGGTAGATAGGTTTGAGCCCGCCTCGGTCATGCCTGCGTTGATCCATTTTGGGAGCTTGGAGCGTTTGTCTGCTCGGGCGAAACGCTTTTGTTCAGAAAAAGGATATGAAGGCATGTGAGAAGAGTTAACGAGTTTATTCATCGCAAACGGAAAACTATGACATACTGGACTCCTGGGTGGAAGCTGTCCATTCGGCCATAACCCCAAATCCCTGCACACATACCTTATCCGCAAATACCATCAACCCGTAATCAGTCTTCCCTCGCAACACACGTCCTACACACTGCGCACCGTGTCGCATCGCGTCAAAAGTCAAGAAGTCGTTTTCCCGAATCTTGAAGTTGTCACGAAGGTACTCGAGTCGGGCCTGGAATCAGCAAAGCAAGGAGACAGAAGCCAAGAGTCAGGGTCATGTCAACGAGAAGAAGGGGATTCCACCAAGGGAGAAGTTGAGGACACGCGTTTCAACATACCTTCAGAATCCTGCTTTCTGTATACTGAGTAGGGCGTTAAGGAACATGAGCACAAATTAGCGACGTCAACCATGTTCACCATCTCCTCTAATGACGGCTCGCGACATTATATCCTATAACACTGATCTCCGATCAAATACGCAAAGCAACTCACCTGATACGGAATCCCGAATAAGATCACAGCCCGACCGTAATTGTGGTCGAAATCGACACCTTCGGAAACCTTCCCTCGGGCGACGGAGAGGAGGACTGCACCTCTGCCGTTGTCGCATGCCTATCAATGATTTGCATGAGATCGGGTTGGGTTAACGCATGCAGTTAAGAAGGAGGATATTCATTCGACAAACTTACTATCCGGTAGTTTTCCAGGGCCAAACTAGTCTCGGCTGCATCGGGCGTTTCGATGAAGATGAGTTTGTACTTCAAGATCTCCTGCAACATGCCCTGCATACAGAAGGAAACAAACATTAAAGGACATTCAAATGCACAGCACATACGAAGATACGCCACAGCAGCGCACGCGATCCCCGTTCCTCATTGGCATCCCACTTCATCCACCACGTCTCCTTATACTTGAATGCGTCGCACCAAAGAATATGGAAAGACGTCATCCCTTATCGCCACGTCCACACCCTTACCAGTTCGTTCCAAGCCGCAACAATCGACTCCATGTAGAGATAACTTGGGAAGAAAGCCACAAGTCCATCCGGGACAGCTTTTGCATACTCAAGCAGGATGTTGCCGTAGTTGCGCACAACAGCCAGGTCGTTACGGACCTCAAATTTGGAGGAGACAGCGACTTGATCGGAACCACGCGTGATCACCTGTAAGACGTGGTGGAGATTGGAAGTCGAGGTTGCAAACAATTAATACAAAGACCCAAAGGAACGAAAGCAAACGCACTTTTCTAACCCCTTTCTCTTCCAGCTTTCATTGTGGATGCATTCGTGAACTTTACCAGGGGCAAGAAACAGTTCCTCGTTAACGACATCTGGTAACTTTCGGCGACTACTGGCTTGAAACCCAACAGCGTTGGATAAAGCTCCATCGGCGACAAAGTACCGGATGTGATGACCACTGAACTGAAACGCTCGAAGACGGGACGAATGGCGAGGGTTGCATCGAGGCAGCTGGTGAATGCGGAAGGTAGCGAATTGAGATCATCTCAGTTTATCTGTTTATGAGCGCAAAGAATATATATGATATATAACAGAATAAAGGTATCCGGGTGCGCAAATCTAATGCACTCGTCGGAACTTTGTTTTGGCATTCCAAAACACCTGATGTCAGCAGACCACCTTCACTGACATCAACGGTTCCTTTGCTTCCCCAGAAACCACAGAACCCACAGAATTTCGCTCTTGTGACCAGTATGGGTGGGTGTTGCCGAAAGTGGAAAGCAAAAGTGGGTCAAGGAAAACATTTTTTTGCAAATACTTACGTGAAATGGAGGACAGGATTGGGTATCGTGTCGGTATCGTTCTCAAAAGGTTCAAGAATCAGCAGAAAACCTGCATGTAGCACGTGGATACCCCAAAGCAAACACACACAGAGAGCGGGAGTCAGTTTCTGCGCAAAGTCCACCTCATGTGACTCATGAAGAGGGAGACGAACCTTTTTGGTAGGTAGCAACCAAGGTGGCAAACCCAGCCACTTTCTGCAAAGCACTGTAGTCCGTCAGGTCCGAAAGCTCCAAAGTCCGAATTAATGAGGAGAGCCTCTCCGCACAGAACCTAGAAAGGAGTGACCCATGAGCAGATTAGCAGATTAAAGGAGGCATAGCGAGCAGAAAAAATCGATGTCGTCACTGCGTCTATGTTCACAATAGCCTTTCCTTGGGAAGTTCTTACCTCAACGGCTTCCGCTCAATAAAGGTGACCTCGCGAAGATGCTGCAAGAATGACGTGGGACTTTCGGCAACCACATGCATAACGCGCATCCTTGTCTTGAGATACTCGATGAACCGCCTCAAAAACGCAACGAAATGTTCGGCGCGACGGATGTTGCCCGGGACAGCTTCCTTCAAAAGGTCATCCGGGAGGACTTTTTGTCCAAGAGGATTCGGTTCAAAGGAGCATTTTCAGATGCAGCGAAAGGTGAGCGGGATGTGTTTCTACGCAAAGGGACAGGATGTAGTGAAGTCCTTACCTGGGTTTGCCATGACCTCTTCCGTCTCTCTCGATCGCTGTACTTCTCTCAGACCTGTAATATGTGGTGAGTAGGGTTTGACAACAGAAACCACGTAAACCGTGAGCAACGCTTCTTCATATCATCTTCACATTAGAAGGGCACTCCGTCCGTTACCTTCTACTAGCCGTGAATATTCCTCTTGAAGCTTTTCGGAGTTTGCGGCCTTCAACCTATAATTCGAGAGTTTACGTTGGCGTACACCCACCTTACGAGATGTAAAAGATACTGCACAACATACTCATCAATCTTGCGGCCAAGAGCTTGTATACTCCGTGCGCTGGCGTCCAGCGTCGGCCGGAAGAGATCTACACTTAGTGACTCCGTGCATACGTTGTCTGGAAAAGTGTTCATTTGGCGTGGAAAAATCCCATTTGAGTCTTCGTTCAGTCGTAGACAACCCAAACAGATAATCAAGTTACCAATGTTGTGTGCTTCGTCGAATACGACGATGCTGTCTTTCGACAGCTCTTTTGATACAAGATCGGCGACTTTGGGGTCCAATAAATAGTGGTAACTGTAAATAATGACGTTTGCGAATGGCAACTGGGAGAGAAAGGGAATGGCGGGCCGCGAGAAGTGCGAGAACAAGCGGGAAGATCAGCGATCGAATTTCTCAACGGGCTGCTTCCATACACATGCAAGAATGAACTGACGGAAGGTCGCTCACCATCCTTCTTGCCAAAAAGTATGGGCAGTACCCATTCTTTTTCCCAAACTCCCGCAGATCGTCCAACGTATAAACACCCGAAGGCATGCTGGCGTTCGCGTCCGCATTTTCCAGAGACTTATGACGAATACACAGCAATTTGACACGGATTATATTGTTTGACGGGGAATAAGTATATGTGAAAAGGTCATTGGAAAAGGAGGATTGTCACCGACTTCGGTTTGTCCAAACCTCATAAAAAGAACATGTTTCGATTTCCCCGGGCTCGGCGTTCTTTGCCTGCTCTCGAACCCATGGCGCCGTTATCCCGCGACATTGTGCATCCACGACGTTTCCGTTTTTGTGTTTGCTAACCTATTCAGTAAGCCCCGCCAAGAAGAGATCCATCCGGATCATGTAAGAGATCTGTTTAAGAATCATCTCTCACAAAATGATCAGCAGGAAACCAACCTCTGGATGAACGCACAGGTTTTTTCGTGAAGACAGACCAAGGGCAAGGAAATTTTCCTTGAGGCCCTGCTTCGCCCTATACGCCATTAACCGTTTCAATTCAGCCAGGGCTTTCTCGATTTCTGGCACGGTACGAGAACAGTACACGAGCTTCCGTTTTTCGGGATAGTACTGTATTTGAAGAAAGTACACGCTTTCACTGAATAAACGCCTTGCCAAGTGATCTCTTTCGAGAAGTATTAACATCAGCGAGGAATGACATAACACCTGTTGATATGAGACTATGAGGGACAGCAATGTGACGGTCTTCCCCGTTCCTGAAGGCATTTCGAGTAAACAGTGGCCCTATATGACAGGACAAAGGCGACGAATGGTCAATCTTGGCCAACAGTTACGGCTGTTGAAAACTATACAGGCTGATTTTCTGAGTTTCTGATAATGCACGTCTTCAGTCCAAACCACCTTGGCATCGAGGGCCCTCTTCAGGTCTCTCATGTATGCATATTGCTCGGGGTAGATGTAGTCATACGGGAAGTGTATGGGCAGACCATCCAGTGTAAACCTGACCAAGAAACGAAAGATTAACAACTCAATACATTCACGACACTCATTAAGTAACAGTTTCCAAAGGCTTCGCGGGGGGCGGCAAAGTGATGACTGCTGCCTACTTCATTTTGGTGGTGCTCTTCGAAGTCTGGGTTGGTTGGTGGTGCAAGTGTAGTGCTTTTGGAAGTCTTGGTTCCAGCCGTGTATCACTTTGCACAACAGAGTCTGGACGGCACCAACATGCTCGACTTTCTGGAGTTCTGTTTACAGCGGTATTATCGCAAGATACGGTGGAACGAAGAAAACTACTATTCAAATCTGTGTGCCATTTCTAATCGTAAGTATATACGCTTGTCCGGCAACTTTTTGGTGTTTGCATTCCACTCGCCAAAACAATAATTGTTGAACCTCTCTGTTGGCTCTTTCGGCTTTTCTGGGGAGGGGTGCTTGACGTAGGTCTTCTGGAATTTCGGACCCCACAAGGAGTGACTGTGACTTTGGGGAAAACTATTTCGCCTCAACTCAAGAGTAGCTACACTCTGGGAATACCCAACATTCGATCGGTGGGGTTTCTCTTCACGTCCGTGCATCTGAACCTACCCAACATCCATCTGCAAAAAGCGGATCATGAAAATGGAAGCTCTGACGAACTGCCCTATCCAGCTGAAGGCATAGCGACTCTGTCCACGAACAACACGCTCGTTTTTGACTCCAATTCAAATAGCGAAAAAGTGAACTCAACAACAGCAATAGAACAGCAACAACTTGATGATACGATTGTAGATCATTTGGAACGGTTGCGAACTGCGGAAAAAGATGAAATAAGAAAAGGAGCTTTGAAAGCCGGCTTGACAGGTGTGGAAAGGCAGACTAATGTCAATTTCGGGCAGGGAACGTGCTGTAACATTAAATCTGACCATTGTCAGTCGATCAGGTCGGTGGGCATTTCCCGCCGAATACCTTTTATATGGTAGAGTTTTTGAAGATCTTCGGCTGGAGGCGCTGTATTGCCGCAACATTGGCCCAAAGACTCTCCTCGTGGCTTCCGGAGTAAGCTATTGGCACAACGACTCGGGGCATGTGAGTACGGTTTTGGACACTTTACTTGAATATGTTATTGAAGTTCTTTAATCTGAGCAGTACCTCTCCGACACTACACACAGTTCAATGCGCAGCTCATCCATAATACCAAACGCTGGTGTTCAGAGCTTATGTACACCTCGGACGACAACGTCGTAGGCATCAGCGGTCTATACAATTTCGAGGGTACCAGCTGGTCGGGTGGAGGAGAGATCTACTATACAGGAAAAGAAAAAAGCGGTGGATGTAAGTGCTCACCTGGCGGAATGTCGAACTGAATGAATGATCGTGAGATCGACGACATGTACGGGGATTGAAAAGGATTACTCACGCACCCAACTCAACTCAATCTCACAGTGTCCGTCGGTGCACGATACCACCGTAAATACGCACCGGGCGTCCACTCCATCTTGACATTCGTGGCCAACCCTATGATGGGGCACATCACATCATCCTACACAACGACAGTGCGCCCCAACATGGACCTCTCTACCCGTTATGACTTCAACACATACAGCTACGAGTCGGATCTCGCCGTTGGCATGGAGTATGCACCGCAGGGAAAGGATCAGCTGATGAAGGCCCGAGTAAGCTTGTCGCAGGTAAAGACAAACGGATTTTGTTTCCTTCGCATTTCATTCGCCTTCCTGCTTCAGATTGCATAATAACACCCGTGCATCTTAGGGCCTGGCTCTAAAATTGGAAAGCAGGTACAAACGTGCCCTGTTCAGCATTGGATTGATGACCGAATTCGCCCACAGACCCCGTCGGTCCATAGGAATCGAAGTGCAAATAGGATAATCGCTTATCAAACCGCTTTGATTGAATCGGCACTCCTAGCCACATTTGAATCTCCCACTCTGTGTCCAACTCCTCTTGTAAAATGATTCATATAATCCCATAATGTATATCTTGTAGACCATATCAAAGTTTCTGTACCCGGCGCAAAGATGCTTCCTGTTAAAGTGAGTATGGAGGGAACAGCATGAGGCTATATTGTCATGCTGTGGTAATGTTAAATCTGAACCGACTTCACAGCATTGTCCATTTTTTCCTTCCACTCGATTACGTTTCTCAAAAACCAAGCAACCGAGTCTTCCTTTCCGTTTTCGTCGTCATAAACGAGCTTGAGGAGATCGGCCCCCACACTTTTTCCGTTGAAACTCTTGACGATTTCGATCATTCTGATGGCCTTCAATGGTATCGTGAATTCCCTCTCAGGAACCAGTAAACTGAACCAGATGTCCGTTCTCCGTAGGCACAGGGGGCCGTTACCACGAATACGCCCGTATCTTGTCGATTTATGTCCGAAGTAGTTTGCACACGGTTCGATGTCGACAATCTCAGAACGTTCTGGGGAGGACGGAGGAAACCTCTTCTCAACACGAGCGAGAGATTTCTTCGCGACGATGTTTCCCATGTCAGTGTCGGTGGGATGACGTACGTGGTTGCCTGATATATCAACAAACCCCCGAGTTCAAGTTGTGACAAAAACAAGAGATAAAGCTCCAATCACTCAAAGATCTCTGTAAATCTTCAAAAACGAGTGTGTTGGCGGAGTTCGAAACTTGGGTAATCTTGATGACGAAACGGGGCTTGAACCTGTTGTGTTCCAGGTGCGCAAAATGCCGCCAACAAACAACGTCCGAAGTGTTGACGGTCGTCCTTCGCTGCCCATTGCGCTGCTACTGGCACTCGCACTATGCCTTCGGGCCGCGCATGCAACAATCGTGATCGACAATCCCACAGTCTTCGAACGTGAACTTGTCACCGCTCACCCTACCTACACCCAGATCGTGAAAGAACATGCAAAATATGGTGCGGGCGTCTCTCACTTGAAGACGTTTGCAGGTGCAAGCCTCGCCTATGTGACGCCGTGGAACAATCGAGGTATCGTTTGCAACCAGTTCCATGAATTACACGTCTTTCCAACCCCAGTGGAAGATTTTCTGGACTCTCCAACTGAATTGATTACGTTCTCTTATGTCTGAAAGGGTACGACATTGCCAAAGCCAAATGGTTCGGGGGCAAGTTCACATATGTGTCGCCAGTATGGTACTATATCAAGCCAAAGTAAGTGTTCCTCCAGGTTATGCGCGTTCGTCAACACCTGACCATACACTCCGGTAGGCACGTTGCTTCCTGCTCCTTTTATTGTCTCTCTCACTGAAAGAATTCACCGTCCTTCCCGCAAATCAGGGGACAATCGTTTGTTTTGGAAGGATCCCACGACGTCGATCAAGGCTGGATTAGTGAAGTTCGTGGTCAGTCCCCAAAGGAATCCAAACTCAACATACAGGATGGTGAAGACTCCAAGGGCGATTTCGTCGAAGCTGGGAAAGAAGGGAAGAAAGGGTCGAAAATTGTGCCCAGGTTTCAGCTACAAGGATGGGATCGACAGCACTTCGCGATGCTTGGCGCCGAAGATGTTGCGAAGAAAGTTGCGAATCTGATTGTAGATGAGTGCGTGTGAGTGTCCGGCGCGTGGAGATGCAGACGGCAGAGAAGGATAGGCAATACTCAGTAGATGATCGCCTTTGGGGAGAAGCATAATGGAACGATCCTGGAACCTTTCCTGGGGTTCTTGTCGTGTTTATTGGGGTTTCTCGTACAAAGCTACATCACTTCAATCTTCTTACGAAACCTCTTCACTCCTCACTCAGAAAGCAGTCCTTTAACGGAGCCGTCCTGGAGGTCGTCATCCCGTCTCATATCGCGCCATTCATCACCATGGTTGCTTCCTCGCTTCGAAGTCACAATATGGAAACTATCCTCGTCATACCACCAAGTCATGGGTCGATGACCATGTTCCAGCAGGAGCACTTTGACCAACTCAAGGATGTTGTGGACTTCTTCAGCCTCATGACTTACGATTACAGCAACCCTTCCAGGTAAATTCCGCGTAAACGTTACTAAGTGTGATGCGATTTCACACGAAATGGGAGGGTTTGCTAATGCTTCGATTCGTCCCTGTTGGTATCCCTTTTGTTCGCTTGCCACCAGCCCAGGACCCAACGCCCCGCTTTCTTGGGTTGAGGACAATATCGCACGACTATGCCCAAACTCAGGGAAGTATCGCAAGAAGATTCTCACAGGCCTCAACTTCTATGGAAACGATTATGCCGTATCCACTCACGGCGGGGGCCCTATTATCGGTACGTACCCTCCATTTCATCTTTCCGCGCTGTTGGCAAACGCGTACTCCAAACCCTAAATGAATCCTTTCCTTTCATTCCCTATATTCACGGATATTGTTTCCACAGGTGCACAGTATATTGATCTTTTGAAGAAATACAAGCCAAGATTGACTTGGGACGAAGATTCTGAAGAACATTACTTTGAGTATAGGGACGGTGCCGGGGATCATATCGTGTGGTATCCAACACTGAAGGTGGGAAGGTGCCCTCTGTCCTTTTCTTCGAAAGCTGCCGTATCAGATCCTGCCTCAAATAGACTTGTTTGTTGCTCATATAGTCCCGCTGTGATCTTTGTGAGAAGTTTGCGTGGGAGCCTTACAATAATCATTCAATCCATTTTTGCGAAAACAAATTAGTCGATCGAGGAGCGTTTGGCACTTGCAGAGGAGCTGGAAACGGGCATATCGATTTGGGAGATTGGTCAGGGATTAGACTATTTCGTAAGTCCACGTGTTTCCCCCCCAATATGCATATTTGCATGACCGTTACTTGCTTTTCACGATCTTTGTTCTGCGGGTTTAACGTTTCTTCTTATTAAGGACATCTTCCTTTCTAACCGTTGTCACAATGCAGTACGATCTCTTGTAAATCGAAAACACTTCAGTTTTTTTGTGGCATTTTACTGCTGCAACAGCGAGGAATATATAAGAGTATCGTTTTGGAATGAAATGTCGCGCATCGAACTGAGTGCAAGGGTCTCCAAGTTTACTATGCGAGACATCCAACCCAATCACCAAACTTGATTCGATCAGTTATCACCTCTCCGAGTTGCTAGGGAATCTAAACGCCTTTAGATCTTTTCCGGGATTTTCGCAGTTTGCCAACACTTGACATTTAAAACTGCTTTTCATTTGACTTTATATTCTTGTTTTGTGTGTCGATTGTCACTTAGTTTCCCGTAAACGGATCAAAGGGTACATTTGCATTTGAAGTAAGTCAAGAAGAGAAAAATTGGCTGAAATGACCTTCAGAAGAGGATGTCTTGGGGAACAGAAAGGCGAAACGTTGGCCCGAGAGGCTTGACGCTGAAGTGCTCGCCCGTTGTGGCAAGCCGACGACGACGAAGGATGAAATGTTGGCAACGAACACTTCGGGCATAAAAATGAATCTAACTTCCTGAAAACACCCCCCCTCCCCCATATCCTTACTCACTTCGTGCCTACTCACTTTAGAAAACCGCAATCCTCTTTACACAATGTACAAAGCGACATCCACCACATCTGGCGGCAACTCTCAAACCAATATGGCGACAAAGATGACACCTGCAATGGCAGCCATGATCACACAAATGTGGGGGTTTGACCCGTTGGAGGTACTCGAGCGAGTACGGTTCCCGGGTGATGAATACCAGGAAATGCTTCTTCGATCGAAAACGGCGAGGATGGTAGGTTCTTTCGCGGTTAAGGAAGAGGAGGGATCAATACATACTTGGTCCAATTTCCTTGTTGAATTGTGGATCCAAAGTCGCTTGCAGTCACGCAAAGCAAAGATGGTCATTGAGAAGCATCTTACTCTCTTCTTTACAACAGCGAGCACTTGGCGGACTTCCAATTTCCATCCCCTCTAGCGCCGCCACAACCACAACCGCCACAATGAATCCCCCCCCACCCTCCACGTCCTCATCCTCTCCATCCTCCTCTGGCACAACGTCCGCCTCCACCACCCGACCATCCACCCAGCAGCAACCGCGCTCTCCCAACAACGACATTGATTCCACTCTCAATGACGAAGATCCAGACCTCCTCCGGTACCAGCTTGCGCGCACCGCTGCAGCAGTAATGATTCAGAGTGCGTGGAGGGGGACGGTTGTGAGGAGGAAGTACTTACAAGTCATGAAGCCGAGGTTGTCGATTGCATCCGCGATGGGATCTTCGGAGGATGGGTTTGCTGGAGAAGAGGGGGAGGAGGTGGGGGAGAGTTGGAAAGGATGGAAGTGGAACGGATTACCGCCGGTGCAGGATCTAAGTGTGCAGGTGAGTAGGGATCTTGAAACGAAACAAGTGTGGGGAAACCGCCGTTTGTTACCTCCAACTAAACACCACCTTGAAACCCCTCCCTGACCCTCTACCCCAGGAACGTCTCATCCTTCACTATAAGGACTACTCATCCACGTTCGAGCGTGCATACACTCTCGCCCACACTGTCAACAAGAAATCCAAACCTCACCGCCACGAACAACGACGACAACAGCAACAACAACAACAGCCAAAACAGCATAGAATATGGCCTCCGCTACCACCAGATTTCTCGCAATTTTGTGCGGCGTATATCCAGGCTACGTGGAGGGGCTTTGTGATGCGGAGGATGTACGGGGAGATTAGGAAGATTTTGCGGGGGGAGGTAAGCAAGCAATGCACAAATGGTGTTTCGCATGTGAGTTTTTTTTTGGGGGGGGGGAGGGGGGAGGGCAGAGGATTTTCACGACTTACGGATGGACAAATCTCCACTTCACAAATTGCTCCCCCCATCTCCCCCAAAACAAACAACAAGGACGAGGCCCCCGAAGAATCCACTGGTTCCCTCCCCGCCTCTTCCACGATGGCCACTTCCACAAACCTTGCCACCTCTACCACCCTCGCCGGTTCCACCCCCGTCCTTCCTCGCCCCGCTACTCTCCCTCCTTCTAACACCGCCTCCGCCACTCCGGCCCAATCTGCTCCCTCGTCAGCCACCAGCACAGCATCCAGAATGATGGCCGAACTACTGAAAAAACAAGAGCAGAACAGGCGGGTCAGCCGTATCCTGAACAACATGCTGCATCGTGCTATGCGGCTAGCGTTTGTGGAGGGGCACGAAGGGGATCCGTGGAAGGATGCAATGGAAAATGCGGCGAGGGTCATTCAAGGGTGTTGGAAACGGTATTATGTAGGTTTCATCGAGGGTGTGTTCTTGCGTTTTGATTTTCGTGTGGTTGTGCACTTTCGCACTAAAAATGAAGGACGTAGATGGCCGAAAGACCTATTTTGGTATCTGTCACTGACGAACCAAACCGACTACACCTCTCTACATATTCCGTGTCCATACACAAAGTTCGCACGCATATTCAAATACTACCGTGACCTCATCAGGTTCCGTTTGTCGGGAAACCCGCAGCGATTGCTGAGATTCATAAATCCACGTGAAGCACAATTATTAGATCGGGCTTGTGGGGCCCATATTAAGTTTCGGTTAGGCGGGGTATGTGGGTAGTGCGTTTTGCTTCAGTTTGGTGTGTCTTTTGATTGTGTGAGCTCCCGTCTGGTAGGGGGATTCGTTTGGTGGCAGGAAGCAAGCATGAGAAGATTATGAATCATTGCAGCAGAAGGCATTGACGCAAACTCGTCTGCTCTTACCTCTCAACATCCCCAACGCACTCAAAAAATCAGCTCACCTTTCCCCCTATCATTCTATACAAAATCTACACCCACCACCCCCTCGTCGATGTCAACAGCTTTGCGCCCCGTGATTACACTTCAAATAAGTACAAAGCAATGCTGCCGCGACAGAGGTTTCTGAAGGAGGACTCGAGTGGGGGTGAAGGGGTAAAGAAAAAGGAGAAGGAGAAAGACGGAAAGGATAGTGAGAAGGTTAAAGAGGCGAGGAGGAAGGCAGAGGGTAAGGATCTGGGGACGAAGCGCGGGGGACATGCGAAGTTTTTGCGTATTTTGGTGTTTTTAGTACGTCGAAGTGGAATTTGATTTTTGGTCTTTTACCATCATACCACCGAAAGAGGGATGGTATCGGCGGATCGAAAACAATGGGTGGCGCCCTGTTTCGGACAAGGTAAATTTAAAACACTGTAGTCAATATGTCTGGGCGTACAGAACTACGAACTCTCCATCTCACGTTTGAACTTCAATATCACATACAGCTCTGGGAAGACGCTCGTAAAGGCAGCCTCCAATGTTCCGACCTACCCGCCCTTGTAGCCCTCAACACTCTTCCGCCATCAACAGCCGGAAACGTTGATGGGGAGAGTGGCCGAAATAGAAACGATAGTAAGAAGATCGTGGGATTGAGTGGAGTCAACAGCATCGCGTTCCATTACTCAAAGCTTGTCAGAAAGGAGGAAATTGAAAGACGAAAGAAACAAAAGAAGTTGGACTGGTTGAAGAAGATGTACGTATGGTGATTCCCACTCCACAATGGTGTCGCTTCAAACATTTGGGGGGGTGTTGGTGTTGGTGCGCGCGGAAGACGCTAAAACCACACCTATCATGGTTCCTTTTCTTCTCCTTCGCTTTCAACCATAGGTACAAGGAAGGCACCAAACTTCTCTCGAATCCCGACGAAAAAGGACTTGCCATCTCGGGCCCTGATGGTGCTACACTAGAAACGGTGGAAGAAGGAAAAGAGCCCGGTGGTGACGAAGAAGGGGATCTGGATTTCTCGGCGGAAGCGGAGATGGATCCGGATTTCTTGTTGGTGTGGACAAAGGCTTTGGACTATGAGGAGTATATTGAGAATTGGGTGACGCTGGCAACGAGTGGGAAGTCGGATGGTAGGTTTCATAGCGGGAAGGAGGACTGTGTGTCTGTTAGTTGGTATTTATCGTTGGTAGCCGATTCTGAACATTTTCTTTTTCCACGCCATTGAATGGCGACGCTCACTTTGTGAACACACACGCGTGAACAGATCCCGCAACGTATATTTTGAATGACGAGTTCTTTGAAGTGGACGAATCACCACTGGGCGATGATGACGCCGACGCTGCCAATGCCACTGTTGATGACAATGACGGATTCGAATGTTTCGAGAGGCCAAAAGATGCTCGGACACGGCCGTGGTCCGGAAAATCAGATGCATCGACAGCGAGTATTCCGTTGGGGGAAATGTTTTTGACTCAGCGGGCTGGAAAGGTTGAGTTGGAAGGAATTTAAGGAGAAAAGGACGCAGTGTGTGTAGTCTTGTTCTGTGCATGCAAAAGAGGGAGCTTTCTACCAAAGCCATACATGACTGAGCAGTTACGGAGGTTGTTCATGGATAATTTGTCGACAAAGTTGATGCATACAGAAGACGGTTACTTGGTCGATTTGATGCAACGGGAAGGAAGGACCGTCGTGACCATAACGCCATGAGAATAAGCGCGAACAAGAAATCACTCCAACGGCAAATTTAGAGACACTCAACCAGGGTGCGGCACCAACAAAGGTCGATATAAAGTGTCCAAGTCCGGCACCTGTAGCGACCGCCAGATTCGCTTTTAGAGGCAAACCGCTGCCAAACCCGAGTTGCATTTCTCAGCCGTTTTTTCGGGTAGATGCTTCTTTCGAGGGTCCTATTCGAAAGCAATGCGGAAAGATTAAGACGTATGATGTTGTGGGGAGTCAAGCTGCAGGAGCTCTGTAGTCGCTGCTCCATCCGGACAATGGAGTGTCGCATATTCTCAAGCAATTAACAGAATGAGGGGGTCTCAAAGGTTTCCACAACTTGTCGGCAAGTCCTCAGTGACGCCCCACACCTGCCCTCGCCCCAG
>JADGJF010000839.1:0-14193 GCA_027596845.1 Quaeritorhiza haematococci
GCCCTCCTCACCTCCCTCCTCACCAAATCCCACAACCCCACCGCAACCGCCACACTCAATAAAATATAAACAACCATCACCCCCCTCACACAACACCGTCTCAAAATCCTCCGATTCCACGCAATAGTGCATACGCGCCATTCACAGCAATCAAAGTCTTTTTCGTGCCAACTGGGGGGGTGGGTGAAGTCGGCATAGGGGGCTCGGGGGTGAGTTTGGTTTGGTGGTTGGGATTGGGGATTGGTGGGGTTTTGGTGGTAGAGTGGGTATTGGGGGTTGAAAGGGGGTCGGGTGCCGTTGGAACTGTAGGCGGTGGTGTAGCGGGATGCGGTGCTGCTGCTGGGTCTGCCGGTCAGACCGTACGCACCACCATACTGGCCTAGGGGCAACTTTCCTTCCGCAGCTAGCCTCATGATTCTCAGATCCTCTTCATTAAAATCGGAGGCTCGAGGGGGGAACAACTCCTCAGGTGACAGTGCGTTCTCACCACCTTCAACCACGATGATTTCGTCTGTTTTTGATTTATCACTGGACCAACCACCTGCTGCTGGATGAGGTATATCCCCGCTCCAAACACCCAGTGGCAGTTTCTGTCTCGAAGGTGACGTTGAATTCTTTGAGGGCGAAGTTGAACTCGCAGATGGACGAGGTCGATCACCCGATCTTCGGATATGCACTATTCCAGAAACCTCTTTACTTCCCCCCACGTTTTCCGAACCAGGTCGTGACGATGCCATTGGTGTCTGTTCATATCGTCGCCAAAGCACACGCTCCACACCAGCTCCCCCCACACCAAGATCACTCTGACCACTCAGAGTACTCGCAGTGGGAGTAGTTCCTGCCGTCCGCGGACGTTTTCGTTGCGAGATAGTGCCACTACCCTTTTCGGTATTCACGTTGGATTGGCTGGTGATGATTCCGAGAGGGGCGCCACCTGTTGATGCTCTGCGGGTGATTTGGGAGCTAGAGTGGGATGGTGGGATGTCGGGTGCCTCAGTAGTGTGGGGTGTGGGTGTGGTTGATGTGAGACGATTCACGGGTGCGAGAACGGACGCACTTTTGGTTGTTGCTGAGAGGGAATCGGAACCGGATATTTTTGATGTTTTCTCCAATTCAGTATGAGGTTGGGGTACGTCTTGTTCATGACCTTGCAATGTCCTTTTTGCATCTTTTACAGTCGATACAGTCGCACCCCCGCCTGTATCTGGCGGCACTTGTTCTGAAATAGCATTTAAAGGAGGAAGAGAACTCGGATTTTCCGAAGAGGATGGAACGGAAAATACAGTTGATGCTGTGGGACGGACACTAGACCCAGTCACTCTCAGCGTATCCCGTCCAGCTTTCCTCCGAAGCCGTCGAACAGGTTGTGAAAGACCACTTTCGAGATCTGTTGATTGTTGTGGTTGCTGCTGGTCCCCGCCTCCATCATCACCACCGTCGACAGGATCCATACCGCCGTGCAAAGTGGTTGGTTTACTTTCCTTTTTTTGGGAAAGAATGATTTTGGCGAAAAGTGAATTTTGTTGGTAGTTAATTTAGTTCAGAACAAGACCGACTGGATGTGGTCAATCCGTTACTTATTTGATATTCAGCCGTACAAATCTTTGGGAGTTGGTAGATAGCGCTTCCTCTCATATCCCTGCCATTCACGACCTATTCACCGCGAAATTCCTCTTAGATCATTCAAATGATTGGACGCAACGCGTACCCTGTACCCAAAAAAAACAAACAGAATTTACTGTAAACTCAGAAAACGCTCTTTTCGTGGGGATCCGATAGTCCGTGAATTTTATTCGTGTGGTTTTGGTTCATTCATAGAATATACGCTTTCTGTAGTCAGTCCAGACATCCGATTAAATTAAGAGTAATCCTTCAACACCAATCGAGTGGAAAGGGGAGGGGGTGAGGTGGAAGCAGTGATCAACACGGCCTACGATGGAAAGGGAGAGTGACTAGGGTAACCCACATTGCTCTATCTAAGACACCACAACGGGCCACAGGGATTAATATGACTAGTGAAGGTGGTGTTTTTAAAAATCCGGTGATTGTGGTTATGTCAACCGTTTATGAAGGGGAGGGTGGGCGGTTTCAGTGCTGCAGAAGACGGGGAAGAATATACAGAGAATCTGCAGAAAAAAGGGAGGGGTATCGGGGTTTTTCATTCTTCAGCCACGATCGACGTTGCTGCTGTTGTTGAGCTGGTTGGCAACGGCATAAGCGCGGCCGCATCAAAGGACTGGCTTCTTTGTTTTTGTTTCGAGGGTATTGAGAGGGCTCGAGATGCAACCGCCGAAGCCAAAGGATCACTTGTTGCTCTTTGGTGGTTGAGTAATTGGAGAGAAGGTCGTCCCGCTCCCATCACTCTTCGGCTAGCATACGACGGCAAAACCATCCTCCCCTCAGATTCTTCTTCAGCGATCCACGACAAGTCCTTGGAAGATGGTGCTGTTGATCCGGAGGATAAAGAGGGAATGGATGATGTCGATGATGTCGAGAATCGTGAAGAAGTGGATGATCCGAAACTGAATCGCCGGGGTGCGTTGATTCCTAGCCCGCTGCAACCCGACAGCGTCGAACCAGTCGAGCTTGTCCGTGGATTCGAATGTGATTCGACAGCGTATTGGACAGCTAGTTCGGAGATGATGCTATCGGATTTGTCAAGCCGGACACTGCTGGACCGTGAGTGACCACGTCTACGTTTGGAGGGTGCTGATGTTGAGAGTGTGGGTGAGGTTGACGGGGATGATGTTGAGGATGTTGAGGATGTGGGTGAGGCTGGGGGGTTGTTTGAATGTGTTGATGTGCAAGGCTGGGGTGCGGAATGTGTTGAGCGTGGTGATGATGGAGAGGGGGGAGGAGTTGGTAAAGCCTTGCAGGGGGGTCTCCGGTCATCCGAGAAATGTTGTGATAGGTCCCAGGACATTTTTGTAAAGGCTAGCGTGGGGTATTGTAATGCTTCTTCTTTTGAGGAGACGGCATTCGTTCCAGACGAATCGTCCCGACGTGTCCAATAAAGGGGGGTATCTACAGGTGAATTTATGGGTTTGGTGTCTGTGACATCAATGGAAAGGGCGGGTGTAGGTGTGGTAATGGAGGGTCGCGGGCTTGATGATGCTGTTGTCGAGTTGGAAGGCTGAATGGGTGACTCGGCGCTTTCCTCTGTATCTGGATGGATAATGACGCTCTGGTTCGTATCATCTTTCAGAAGATCAGGCGTAGATCGGTCAGAAGGGCGCGGGAAGTCAGAAAGGGGAGGCGATGGGGGTGATGTTGGCCTCGAAAGTGTAGCTGGAGGATCAGAATGGCTGCTAAAAATCGAAAACCGACTCGCACGGTCCATTTGTTTCTTTGACCAAAACCCGCTGAACAATCTCTTTGCCCGACCGTCTGACGAGCTCCCAACGTCGGCAGGGGCACTCTTTGTTGACCAGTTTCGAGAAACATAAGGATCCGATGGTGAAGATGATGTTGGAGAAGTTGAAGAAGAAGAGCCCAACATCCACGACTTCCAAGACTTGGTGACAGTCGGATTTGACCTCAGGGTGAAAGCAACAACAACTGTCGTCACTCCCATGACCAGCCCCACAGCAGTCAAAACCCACGTCGAAAGGAAATGAAACCCATCATGCCTTCCCAACTCCTCCTCCCCCAACCGTACACTAGAGTCTGCGGACACTGCAGTGAGAGTCGGGTTCTGTTGTTGTTGAGAGGAAGAGAGCAAGGAACTTTGCTCGACGCACTTTGGTATAGGGCAGGATGTGCAAGTCTGTGAGCCTTCGAAAACGCAGACCTATCACACCAACGTTGATTGATAGTGATTAGAACTCTTTCGCCTTGGACAGTCAACTCTACGCGGTCAAAGCAGGCGAGACTCGTTCGTTACCTTGTTTCCACCGCCGCAAATCAAAGAACAGTCGGGAGGACATGATACACAAGGGATCGCGGAAACGAAGGATGCGGTTGCTATTATCGAGCATAGCAGAGCAAGTAGCAAGACGGGGAGCGGCATGGCTGCTCTGACCCCGCCTGTCGGGATGTTGTTTTTGCCAAGGATGTACGGTGTCAGATTGATCAGAAAGGACCCATTTGGCGGAGCGGGAAAGGGGGTTCAACAGCGGAGGTGTTGGTGGTAGAGGGCGGCGCGCATGGGCAGTCGGCGGGCAAGATAGGAGGGGGGCGAGAAGCGAGGGTTGAATGGAAAGTCGTATTGAGGAAATGAAACAGATGTTGTTTATTGACGGAATGGCTTCGTTACGTTTGTTGCATGGAAAGGGAAAATGAGTGAAATTGGGTGCAGCTAAGAGCAGGGCTTTGCTTTTTGTGTGATACGGCGGCCCCAAGCCATCGTGGCTTCAACACCAACTCGCCACCCGATTGGTCTGAATTCCTGACTCGCGGCTTAGATTGGGGCACAAGAAGGCGCCAACGCGTTGCGCCCACCGTGCACATCGCTAAAGCCCAGCCCGTTCGCTGCCCGTTCGCTCCACACACTCATTCCCTTTTGAGTGAAGGGATTCGTGAATGCAAGGCGTGGCACTAGTTAGGCGTGGGCAGGCGTGGACAGGCGTGTGCGCGCGCATGCATGGAAACAAGGGAAACAACCTGAAACCGTCTCAATTACCACGGTACCGAAACCCACCAACTCAATCAATACCCTGGTTTCTGCCAAGACTGCCCGCCCAGCCCGCCTTGTCCGCTCATCTTGACAAATCTCCGACGCATCTTGTTCGCGTCCCACTTGTCACAGTTCAAATCTGGTTCAAATCCCGCTCGTCACGCACTCGTCACGCATGTTTCGCGTCCATGTCATGATCATGTCAGACACGGAGTTAGAATTGGGAGGCACGGTTTTCTTAGGGACGAAGTCGTGGAAATAATTGACGATTTGCTTAATGAACGAATGAGAAGCACTGCTTGGATGAAAAGGTAAACGTGAAAAGGGACTGGAAGGTTTTGCCCGCGTTCCTGTCAGGGGGTGATAAATGTCCCCCGGTGAACACGAAAGTATACGTGAAGTGGAGAGCTGAGTTGGAGGTCTCCCAGTCTGCTGCCAGGAGCGTCTCCCCCAGAGCGTCACCTAGCCATGTGAACACTCCGGCGATCCATCAACCTACTTACTTATCCGAAGTCAACTTCGCTGCCAAAAGAAGTAGCATAAAATACCATGAACTGATATATTCACATGATTACTTCCTTGTATGATATACACAGAGTTGATGATGGATGTGTGCGGGGGTATTCAGGCATTCCTCTCATGAATGCGCTCAAAGGAATGCCTTGGAAATGATGATGACTAAAAACTATATACACGACAAACAAAAAGTGACAGACAAGACATATGTGCCAGCATATGTACGAAAAGATTACAATAAAGAAATTCCAAAAGGAGTATTTACGCACTACGCATTACCCACTACCGCAACAACTGATCGCGAGAACAATATGTTGCCATAAGGGGGTGTGGGGAGGTTGGCATGGGTGACAAGGGTTGTTGGTGAACATCGTGGTGCCCCTGGTAGTGCCCTGTTTGAATGGGACCTGGGTGACCGGATTCTAATGTTGCAACTTGCTTTCCGTAAGCGTGACTGTGTGCCGAAGAAGGGTGGGCTTCGGAGCCTCGGCGGGTCTCGCTGAAAAAGGCCAGCCAAAAGTACACAAGGCCGTTGAGAAATCCTTGTAATGGTGTGAAGAGCTGTGTTGAGAAAGAGCAGAAACAAAGGTTGGTTAGTTTATGATGACAAACATCATTTGAATCTCGGCAGCTTTATCTCGTTTCATACGTACCGCATGAAGGACAAACAAAGCGAATATAGGCTTCCCGAACTGGTTCTCAATCCGATTGATCGTTCCGAAAAGCCAGTTGATAAAGAAGGCGAGGAGGTAAAAGCTCGTTTTGCGCGCATATCTTTGGATGGTGCGATTGGCGTTGGCAACCATGGGTGAGTTGGGTATGTCCGGATTAAGACCGTGGGATGCCTGCGTTGCCGTTTGTCGTATCCGTTTGGTGGATAGCCATACTGTTTTGCCGACGTAGACGTATACGAAAAGGTTGAATATGAAAATAAGCCATAAAGGGATGTAGAAGAAGATCAAGCGATAAATGTTCCAGTTGCCGCTGATCCAACACCTGCGGTGAGAACAATAATGAGAAAGACAGTGAGAAAGGGCTTAGTGTTTGCTTCGACCTGCAAAGACGGCTGCGTTCATATATATCTTTTCCTCTTCCCAACACGCCCGTACTGTCCCCGTACTCACCATAAAGTCGCATCCCCGAATATCGGCCCCCTTTCCGGATTCCGAAAGCTAACACCGTACATGATCACCACCATCAAAGTCGGCAACCCCCACGCAAGTGCATGATAGATCGGTTCGAGATGGCGAAAGCTCTGAACGGGTTTTTGCTGCATGATGGCCATCAAACACTGTGCCGAAATGATCGCCGTCCAAAACATGGCGCTGGTGACAAACACCTGCACGAAGGCCCCCTGCACCGTACAAAGGAACTCGTTTTGCCAGAGCGTCATTGGCCACCTTCAAAGTGAAAGGAACGAGAGGGAAGATGGTTAGTTTGATTTGATTCTTTGCTAGAGAGGGGCGGGGGGGGGGGATCAACTTGACCCCACGAACAGCGGGAAACCAGAAACGATCCATACTTGGCGAGGAAAAGGAATATCGATCCGAAAAGGTCCGCGACACTCATGTAGAAAACGAGCCGGTTGCTGTGTGTTCTGAGTCTCGCCATTGTTGCGTAGGTAATGATGATACCCAAGGAACCCAACATGGAGAGCGCGGAGGAAGTGTGGACGAGGATTTGGAGGATTTCATTTTCGCGTTGTGTGAACATGGTATGGTTGTTCTGCGCTGACCCTGGAATGTCCGCAACCGCTCCAAATGGCGACGGAGTTCGTTCGCTCGAAGTTTCTTTGTTTCGATCAAGATTTTGTTTCGTTCTTCAAGTTCGACCGTCAATATGTTTGGGTATTCCGATAAGTATCAACAATAGTGTCAACATTCCCACGGGGTGTGTGGTGGTGGGTGTTTGGGCAGAGCAAGAAATCAAGTGGTTGATCGAGCGATGGATCTGGGGATGGATATCGAATGGAATGGAGAGTTGAGTTGTGGCGGGCGCTCGCAGCAGTATGCTGGCATTGAGAGTCGGGTAGCAGTGACTTCAGTAATCGGGGCGGAGAGAGAGATGGTCTTCCTTTGGAGTTGTTGCCCCTTTCTGAGTTTTGCTTGTGAGCTTTGAGTAATGGCGCACATCTCACACTCATCACATCCCGCACATAGGTCTGCACATCACATAGGTATGCCATGGCCTCCCAAATCAACGCAAAAAATTTTTGGCAGCAGAGAAACGCTTGTTACGAAAAAGCTTCACCCAAAACTCCCTCTTTGAACAATGTTACATTCAGAGTCCAGTCAGCCTGTGGGTCGCCGCCTTTGACATCCCACCACAAAACGCCGAACAATCGGATTTCCGAAAAATTTCAAAGTGCCTTCGTAGAAACCAAGAAACAGCGCGGAATAGCGTAGCGTCAGAAAAGGATAAAACCAACCCAATTCAGACTAAAAATAATCCGATCGTCAGCATTGGTTGATCTTGGAACTAAATGCAAGCCCATCTTACCTGACCTGACCTGACTTGCGGCACCTGCTGACCAGGCGAACCGTTCAACGCACCACCGCACCTGCTTATGAATAGTCGGAAAATCACTCTCAGCATCACTTGGTGGGTGCAGGTTTTCTGGTTTTCGCGCTGCTCTTGGCCTGCGTCCCACGCCCGACGACGACACCCGATTGGACACACAATCCGGCGGCGCTCTGTGACCACATCTTTTTTGGGACACGCCTACAACAACATTCATGACAAATCTTGAAACGACGCCAAAAGTGACTGTCATCATGTTATGTATGCAGGTATGGGTGCATCTCATCCTGAAACTCCGACACAGTTCAGAGTCAGGTTCAGAGTTAGTTCAAGTACATTAGTTAGAGACCAGGTTAGAGACTGCGCTTTAGGCACAGAAAGGAATCATACCTACAAAAGCGGAAAACCCAGATGTATACAACCCCTCTCTGTCATCTGGAGTGCGTTTTCGTGTCCGCGTTTAGGAAGTCCTATTCTGGATAGATTCAATGGGAGAACCAGATGTGATTCCTTACAGTAATGTGGTTGACAAGGTTGCGTCTTTCTCACATCCATCATCTCACGACGGCGGCATGACACCCACCACAGGGTTCTGCACTTTATTTTCTGACCTGCCAAGCATCTACTGGCATGCCGTGTTCTAGTTCCAGGAGATATGAAGCTGGAGTTGTGAGGCGGTGCGAGGTAGGTGCGGGGTGGCGGGGTTTGAAATCTATGCCATGAGTGAGAGGGAGAATACGTCAGTGGATTTCGCTTCGAGATATGTGCGTTTGCTGGAACTGGCAACGTGAAGTGCCGCCAGGTTCCGCGTTTGAATTCATGCCATCATTGAAAAAGCGAATTCATGCCATCAGTGAAAGAGCACGAGGAAGACGAGAACAACATGTCATATTGATATGCTCTCCCTCTTCAATTACACTCTGGGAAGGCCACCTCCATCCAAACAATCGACTTGTTTCACAGTCTGTTCGCTGGAAGGACGGACATTCACCACTCTCGGAAAGAGTCTCCAAAGCTCGTCAAATCTGGCTCTCTTCGTCCTCTCTTCCTTGACCCCGAGGCCCCAACGCCTCTGGTGAGTTCCAGTGTCCCGATGGAAAGTCCGAAATTCGGCTTTCCCCCAGTCATGACAGCATGTCAGTACGCATGGACGAAGGCAAGGGACGACGATGTTCTTGTGGGTTTAAATATTATACACATCATCAATGATAATCAAAACCAGTAAATGTCCACAAGAACCACCTCCAGCCATTCAAATATAGTGTAGGATTCGACTGGTATTCACGCCCTCCATAGTCAAGCCTTGCTCTTCCGCGAAAGCTGCCTCGCTGTGGGTATTTCCTCCGTTTCCTCCGTGTTCGCTACAAATATATCCGATGCACGCTGTTCTTGTTCGGCAGATTTTTGCGACATATGGGGCACTTCTTTGTAGCTTTGACCGTGTTTTTGATGCAATCGTCGCAGAATACATGCCCACAGGTTGTGGTGGATAGTGGCGTTTGCTCGTCGGGGACTGACAGGCAGATGGCGCACTTGAACATGGCGGGGTTTTCTGGTTGGGGCTCGGCTGTGATATACTTGACGATTGTTTTTGGAGGTGACCGTGGCCGTGGTGGTGATGGAGGAGCGGCGGGGAAATGAAGCGGTGAGAAGGCAAGCACGGGGAGCGAGTTATGGCCTACTACTCGTGGGCGGTGGTGGTGGTGGTGGTGGATTGAGCCTATACCGCTCGAGTTGGATGCTAGTGTGTGAATCAAGTCGAAGAGAACTTTTTGCAAGATTTGGTGGAGGAAAGGTTAGTGCGATTAATACAAACAGCTCAATGGATGGCAAAACACGGAAAACTGACAGCAAACTCACCTCTGCCTTCATCCGACGAACTCCTCAAACGCCTATTCCGTGACAAGCCAGCGTTTGCAGCCCTACCGCCGGCAGGTCGCCTTTCGTGTATGATTTGGACGTCGTCATTATCATCGTTGTCTTGAGTCAAATCAACTACAGGCGCCGACGACCCTTGTCGTACTGGCGGTCGCGGAGGCGGGGGAGTATCTTGGGTGAGGTCTATCTCTTCCAAAGTGGAGCTACTACTGCCGGGTCTTGGTGCAGCCGCAGCGGGCGTGGCTGTGAACGTGCCTCGCGTGGGTGCAGAAGGTTGTGAAAGTACCCCAACGTCGAAAAGCTCTCTATTGCCGAGGGGTGGTGACTCAACTGAGGGGAGCGAAGGGAATGAAGCTGATTCTGCTCGAGAACTCTGTCGCCCGGTTCGAGAAGGGGGGGAGGAAAACACAACGTCATCGAGGAGTTCAACGTCCCAAATGCAATTGTTTCTTCCGTGTCCGGGCACGTGCGCTGACACTGCTGTAGATGACGAGCTGCACGCATTTGCTTGGGAGGAATCTGTCCTTGCGGAGCGACGTTTTCTTTTCTCCGCAGGTGATTCAGCGGTGGGGGAAGTCGTTGCGGGTGTCCGCCTCTTGCGCGTGGCCATGGAACCTTCACTCCCAGTCCCGGCTAAGGCAGAAAGGTTCAGAGCGACGCATTCGCGTGATGAACTTGAAGCTGATGAGGACTCCATCTGCAACGGAAGTAAGGTTGAGCGCAGCGTTGAGCGTTGAATGATTGACCGCTGTTCCAACTCGCAACAGTCAATATGTGTTGTGAGTTACACAACTATTTGGATTTTGATTTCCATATTGTGTAACTGCGCGACCTCCACAACCCAGATTTCAGGACGATTGTGATGTCTGTCCACCATCCCACCAGCCGCCCCGCCCAACCTCTTGCCGAGATCTTCGATCCAACTCCAATCGCGTTGTGAGATGGAAAGTTCCGCTACGTCACGCTGAAAACGGTGCACTCCCAACACAGTTTGGATGGTAATCTAGGAGTGAAAGGAAAAGACCAGCTGTTCTTACATCCGGTGTGTGCCTGTGGTCTCCAGATCGACTCATGGGTCTTGTAGGCGTGAAATGTGTTCGCTTCATGATATCATGAGCAGGAAAGCCTGTATTTGACGCACACCTTCTGGAATTGAACTTGAATCCAGTTGAACTCTTTCCTTTCGGACTGCTGGTTAATCTGTGGTGGGGTTTCGTTGCAAGTTAGTACATATTCACCGACCTTTATTGGGTTCAAGGCAGCGTCCCACCTCCGCGTGCGGCGCTCACGTTGGGGTTCCGTGAGTGCGCCGTTTTCAACTTGGAACAACACGAATTGTCGAACCTATGGTGGTTGTGTTTCTGCGATTCTCGGTGCATTCTGTATGTGATAAATCCTTTTATTTTGTCACAGACTCGCTTTTCAAGTGTGAGGCAGACCATCTGGGGCAGCTGGAGCAGATCGATCAGCTTGCGGAACAGTCAACGACATTGAAGAAAGTGGACGGGGCGTTTTGGGTCGTTGGGTTGGGGCATACAGAGTCATAGTGCGGGAGCGCAGACAGGCAACCGGAACTCCGGGTCCAAGACAGTTTTCTTGCGGTGCAAGGCAAGGGGTTGTCTTTGGTGTTGACAACCACAAATTCTTCTGGACACCACATCAGAAATGTTGAGGATGGGCTGACGGCACACATATGGGGCCCTGTTTGTTTGCAGGCTGTCCAGGAAACACCAGATCTCTGGATGGTTAGCGGATCTGACATTCTCTAGAGCCTTTCCTTGAAACCGACCTGGCTTCAACGGATTTGATTAGTGGACAAGTTCATCAAGGAAGAGAAAAATGGGATGCTCAGTACTCTACCAGCAACGGGGGAAATCCGAATTTTTCTGATATTTTCCCAAGTATTTGTGAATTTGTACTAGTGTTAGAGATCAGAATGAGAAAAGCGAACATGAGAATGAAGAGTTTGATTCAAATGGTAACAGGCTGAATCGAAAAAAAGGGTAATGAGAAGTGCAGGAAAGTCATTAAGCGTTACACAAAATTTTGACATGCGAAAAAGAAAGAAAAGAAGATAATTCGAAGTGGAGAGAAAACAAGAAATAAGTCTTCGACACCTACCAGATGCCAACAAATCACAAATAGTTTGACTAGCTTCTTATGATGTCAGCAGGATGCATTTTGGTATAAGTTGTATTGTGTTAGAGACCTGAAACAAAGGATCAGTAGTTATAATTTATAAACAAAGGAAATAATGAAAGATGTAAAGGACCTGGTAGTCTCAGAAGTATGAAACAGAAGGTGTGGATAAGCTTAAGGTGGGGCTACCAGGTCACACACCATTTTTGGTACAGCCGACCTTGAATTCGAACTGAACATTAATAAACGAAATGCGTACTAGCTCAACATGACGCTCACTCTTCGTCGCAGGCACCGACAGCAAAAGCAGGATCTTCTTTCTCGAGCTTAGCTACCTAGCTCTGCTCATCTCAGATCTCTGGGACTCCTTTTTTTTTTATTGTTCTTCACTGACTTCATCTTTTCTTTTCATCAATTCCCCTTCGGTATTTCACTTCTTGCATCTTCCTTTCATACTCGCTTTCTTGATTCTCTTTATTTCCACACCTCATTGCTCGCCTGAACTCACTTTCCTTTATTTTCCTTTACTTTCTTAAACTCCCTTCATAGACATCCTCTTTGCAATTCCGACTCAACCGACACAACTCGATATCGCTGACTACCCTCACCGACTTCTCTCACTTCTCTTAAGTTGAGTATACTTCTATCTCTTCTCTTCTCTTCTCTTCGTTTTTCTATCCTATACCGACTTTCCACACTCCGATCTTTTTTCTCTTCAATTTACTAGCGCTCACGGCCACCGTCAATCCCAATCACCCACAAAAATAAATCCTCACCAAGCCTCGCGTCGCACAACTCCTCTTCGGGCGGTCCAAACTCTCCCGCCGACCTCTTCGACGACCACGGCGAGTAAGTGGTCGCCGTCAACGTTCTTGAACACCTTCGTTAATTTTCGTTGCACATCACGTTAAGAAACACCATCCGAACCCTCTCGTCTCGCTCTCAACGAATCCCAATTCATACTCATCGACAACCGTCAACTTCGTTCGTTTGAGAATTCCTCGCACCCGTGCAAGGATTCCTTACCTCGTCTCTTTTGATCTTCTTAACCGAACTAAATATGAGTATATTTCCTTATCCTGATAATCTTTCTGTTATGACGTTTATCTTCCTTTACCCTCTACAGTTAGATGCTTTTTTATTTTCTCTTCTATCAATCTAGGAACCCAACGCGCCACAACCCTTCGTCGCAACTCCTCCTCACCTTTTCCTCAAACTCCTCCGACCTTCCTTATTTCACCACCGACATCCACCGCCCAGCTCCTCGGAGCCTCCTCCTCCTTTTCTTTCCTCCCTACCATTTTCAGGCTCAAATTGAGCTAAGTAGTTCTTCGTTCTCATATGTTTTCATGTTTTCGCAACTTCACCCAGACAGCATTGGCAACTTTCATTCGTTCAATCCACAGATCGAATCCCGGATGACGCACTCCGTTTTCGCCCATGATGGAAAGTATTTTTCCCACAGCCCTACACCTTGCCCTTTATCTTCTTCATGTACTCTACGCACACTTCTTTTTTCAACATGCATTGCATGTCTGCCAAAATCTCTTTGGATTCTACTTGTTCCTCTTCTTCAACCTTTCCACAGTTCTTTTTCTCCCTGAGGACATACCGCGGAGATGCTGATTGCAGCCCTGTGCATAGGGAACTCGACATTGAGCTTCTGCTAGGGCCACAGGCAATCAGAGGGTTGACCTGCTCTGGTGTGGTAAACCTCTCACCGCGTGCTGCAGGGATGCTGGCAATTCCTGTGCACGGGAACCCGGCATTGTGTGTCTACCAGCATCACTGAGCATCCAGACAGATGTCTTCGCCCTAGTACGTTGAAGGTGATGCGCCTCTTGCACCGCGGAGATGCTGTCTGCATTCCCATTCACAGGAATACAGCATTGTACCTTGTAAGCGATCCCCCTTGGCTTGAGAGGATTCGAAACAATAAGATCTAATTTAAAACTAGACTAAACAACTCACGCAACCCGAGCACAAATTCTCTATGGGGTGCGTAGCCCTGACCGGTCCGGAACAAATCTCAGTCCGGGATGCTGCTCTAAAACGAAACACAGTAGTATAGATGTTCGTACACTTCTATAACACCTGGGGCGGATCTTCTGTGGACACTTGCCAACTGCCGGGCTCGAGCTTGTCGGGTGTGGGCGATGTTGTGAGTGAAAAGTAACTTTTGGTAATTGGTGTGTGTCGGGGGACGTTGGCAGAGGCCCTGGCGATTTCTTTGCCGGGTGTGTTTGGGGTGGTTGGCTTGGGTGGGTGTTGGTAGGCTTGGGTAGACGTTGCTGGGTGTTGCTGGGTGTTGCTGGGCGAACATCTATACTACTTCTCCGCGGCCTTGACAGGTTGGTTACACAAACAGGGCAGTGAAAATGGACAAGAAATTCGAACCATACGTTAACGCAGTGTCATAATTTCTTGTCCATTTTCGGTGGCTATGGGTGTGAGGGTTCAACTCACATTGCTAACTTAGTTTAGTTTATCTTCTGATTTTTCGTATTTTCTCACTTTGATATCCT
>JADGJF010000840.1:0-14181 GCA_027596845.1 Quaeritorhiza haematococci
CCCCCCCCCCATTCACCAACGGCACAACACCCACACCACTATTATTGTTAACCGCGGCTGCAGCTGCAGCTGCGTTTAGGGCCGCGGCACCTACTAACCCACCGATACTCGCGGTGTATAGGGTTTGGTGTACGTTTGCGACGGAGGGGTATCCACCTGCTGCGGCTTGTGCTTGTGCTTGTGCTTGTGCACCCCCCTCAGTTTTTGCGGGTGGACCATTAGGAGCGGCAGAGAGATCATCCAAGGACCCGCCGTCTTCGTCGACAAGAATGGACCGGATGGCCCGACGGGCGTTGGCTTTTTCGGTTTCGAGGAGGCGTTTGGCGACGAGGAGCCATCGGTCGCTGTGGCCTCTGTTGTTTGGAGAAAAGGGGAAGAGAGATCGATGGGATTGGGATTGAAAGGGGGAAATTAATTGAATGAAAACCATAATGACACAGCCCCGAATAAGAAGAAACTAGATGCCAGAAGTAGATAAAGGTTTGAAAGGTAAACGCACTGCAGCACTGCCCGCAAATCCTTTTTCTCGTCCGACAACATTTCGATGTCACCGGAGTCTCGCATCATGTTCATGTTGAACGATATGAGCTGTACATGCATTCACGAAGACCCGACAGAACAGCGCAAAAAGAGAAAGAAAGAGAACGAGAAATCAGAAACTGGTTTAGATTCATTTCTTCGCCCTGTTGCCCTTTTTGTGCATGACATTCATCTCTCACATATTCAACATCTCTCAAATCCCTTTCCAACCCACTCACCTCTTGGTTAAGTTGATGGAACTCATGATCCCAAGCTTCTGTCGGTTGCTCTTTGCTCCCTTTGACCAACAATTGAACCATCCAGCTGATGATGGAGGTGTGGAGTTTGAGGTTCTCTGCAACATGGTTCGCATTTGATTACGGGGAAGAGACAAATATCGTTGTCAGGTGAAAAGGAGAGGCCTTTAGAAAGGTTCGGATTTGAGCATTTTCACTTGAGGAGTTTTTTTGGCGGCCCTCTCGCCCACATTCCCCCTAAAAAAGAAAAAGAAGGAACAAAAAAAGACCCAACCCCTCTCCAACGATGGTAATACCTTCATTCCGAATATCTGTGTCGGTGTTCAATTGGTCCAGCACTCGCGCCAACCAGTTCTCAACGTGCATCGGGACTTTGTGTTGTTCTTTTTCTGTGGTGTTTGAAAGGATGTCTGTTGGGGATTGGGGCGTTGTGGTGTAGAAGATGTCGGTTGAAGAAGGGGGTGGTGAGGTGGTGATTTGCGTGGATGATCAAGAAAAGGACGAACTGGCCATACTACATACCGATAGCGACGCCGATCTGATCAATCCAATGCGCCATGGATTCTTTGAGCTGTTGCCTTTCTGAGGGTGGTAAGGGCTTGTCTGCGTCTCGAGCGCTCGCGGTCGTGTACCTTGTGGCGATTAGGAAAAAAAAAGGAAGTTGGTGAGTGGGATGTGATCAAAGACCTGGTCGCCTTCCTTCTCAAAGCGGTCATTGAGCTCTCAGAAACCGACGGCTGCTCGCATTCCCTTTCAATCACTTACTTATCCTCAAGCTGATTTTGCAAACTAATAACATTACTTGCAACCCCATCTTCCCCTGAAATCCTAACCTCCAACCTTTGCAACCACTCCTCCACATCTGTCCCAATCCCTCTCAACATCTCAACATACGGCATGTAATCCCCCCCATTCGTATTCTTCGCATTCCGTTTCAACAACTTCATCCCCGCTTCGATCCACCCCTCCGTTGATCTCCGGATGGTCGATATCTGTTCCTGGTAGTTCAAGTCACGGTCACTCGTGAATCGAATCGCAACGGAGGTGACTTGTTCGACCCAGGTTTTGAGTTGGGTGGTGAGGTTTTTCACGTCATAGAGGTGGAAGGCACGGAGGAGTCGGTGTTGCGTGTGGATGCTATGGTGGTTGGAGAAGGATTCGGCAGAACCTCCGTCGAGTAAGCTTACCTCTTCAGGGGGTGGGGGTTCATTTGCATCAAGGTTTCGGAGAACCATTTTCATAACGCGACGGGCTTTGCTTAGAGTCTCGATGTTGGTATGGTCCTCCTCCACAACGGATTGAGAAAGCTTCACCATTTTGTCTCGCCAATCTTCGACACGGCGTTCAATTCCGTGAAGTTCGGCGTCGTTTACGTTGCCGATGATGACGATCATGTGGTTTCCGGAGCGGAGACGGGCTTGTTCGTACTTTTGGAGACGGACCAAGTCGCTCATGCCGTGGTCTTGCCCGATTCGCATTGCTAGGCCGGTGGCGGCATCGATCCAAATTCGCTTCTCGGACTCGATGAGTCGCACGGCTTCCTCTAACCGGTCCCGTTGCATGCGGTACAGCTTGTGGTATTCCTCCATAATCTCGTCCGTGTCATCCGGTTGTGTTAGAATGGATACGAGTTTGTTCTGGGCGTCTTGTGCTTGTTTCGACGCTTCTTGGTCATGCACCCTAATAACATCCAACTCCCTCGCAAGCTCAGCAACCGTTTCCCGCGCCCTCACAAGTTCCTCACTCAACCTCCTATTAAGCTTCCGTTGAGCCATAAGCTCCGTATGAAGCGACCGTACATGCCTCGGAATCTTGATGAACATATTCGCATATCGCCTCCGAATCTCCGCAAGGACTTCCCCGCGCTCGATCATGTTGACTGTGACTTGTCGGATGATTTCAGAGAAGACTGTGTCGTAGATTTTTTGTTCTTCTTGGATGAGGTGGAGGAAGGCGTGCATTTCGGAGGGGTAGGGGTTGTCGAGGTCGGCGCCAAGTTGGTTGAGGAGGGAAAGCATGGTTTGTTTGAGGAGGGCGACTTCTTTGCGGGTTGTGGGTTTGGTGCCGATAGTTTGGTCGCCGGGTTGCGGGGTCTTTTGTTGGAGGTGTGTTTAATATGTCAAGTAGTTCATTCATCAACGACCGTGATGGAGAAAAGAAGAGGGGGTCAGACGGAGATAAATGCGGTAACAAACACCCAAGGGAGGTCAACTTCTGACCATCCAGTCACCGAAGACACAAAAGAAGATCGGACGGGACCGACCATATACCGTAACCTAAAATGAGAACCACACGCTCATACCTCCAGCACATCCTTGGTAGCATTGATCACTGAAACATCCACCTGATCCAACAAAGGCGGTCCAAAATACTCCCTCTCTTTGTCCCTCTCCTGCTTCCCTCCCGTCGTTGTCGTCACCACATTCGTGGAAGCAATCTGATCCGCACCACCTTTCTTTTTCGGCGGCACGGGCACAGGGGAAGATTCACCCATACCAGTCGGACGGTCGTTCAATCCCAGCGTTGTTCCCCAACCCATACCCTGAGTATTCGCTGCAACCGAATACCTTCCAATGGGTTGTTGCCGGAGCGGTGGTGGTTGTTGGAGCTGTTGCATCACCTGCTGCTGCTTCGTTGATCGTCCGGATGCGGCTGCTGTGGTTCGGTTTCGGGAAGCTCGTTTGTTGAGGACAAAGCTGTGGCCATGGTCTACTTGCCGGGAGAGGTCCCCGAGGAACTGGGAAGGGATAAATGACATATTGGTGGGATGATGATATGATGTGATCTGTCGGAGTTTGAGGGTTACTTTTGAACCAGTAAAGGTTTGTCGTATTTTTGGTACCGATTGCAAGGCGTTGGCAGACGTGTGTACATTTATTGGTTTTGGGTCTCTAGCTTTCCAATCAGAAGCAACAATCAGCATGCCAAAAATGTGTGTCAAGTCTACATGAAATCAGGGATGTGCCAGGTGTGTTATCTGCGGTTGCGTACGATCCATTTCAGGAGCAGATGACGTGAAAATTGGAAAAAATGAATATCATCTGGTGTTGGGATCATGTGGTTTCCACATCATTGTCCTTGTTTGAAATGGTAAAAATTAGTCCACTTTCTCAATGAGGCAGGAAGTGGGAAGGGGAGGTGATGAACGACAGGAAGTGGTGGCTATCGGGGCATAGCTGCCGTCCTCGCTTCATTTGCGTGATGCGCGGATGACCTCAGCCACAAAGTTCTTGCCGTTGGATATCGTTCCTGAGAAGTTGTTGAATTAAAATCAAAACGCAAAGTGACGTCAGACCGAAAGCCATCAAACTTGTTGGGAGCTCCCAACTCTTTCCAAGTAGAAGAAAACGATTCCTTCTTTTATCAAAGTCCCTCTTCGTCGATGGTAAATCGATCTTTCGAGTTCTCTAGATAATATGTGGGATATTTACCGGTAGTGTTCCGCCATACTGATGTTGCCGGCGTTTTTGAAGTCCACGCCTTCTCTGTGTTCCGGTAGACCTCAGTTTTTTCTTTTTAGAAGACGAGAAGTGGAGAATGTTGGGAAAGCGACGTGAGCAACGCCGACTCCTTTGCATCTGTCTCATAAATCAACCATGCCTTCCGACGGCTAGTACTGGAAATACATCCATGATGTCCTTTGCGTCCAACTCCTTCGAATCGTACAAAAGGGTGAATAAGTCATCCGGCACGGAGAACAAACCTTCGTCGTTCTGGAGTGCAGGGTCACGGACTTTCTGCATTACGTTCGTCCAAGCTGTCAGAGTGGAGAATGAAGCCGAAAACGACCAGAAGGGATGTACATTATTCAAAAAATGAAGATACTCAGACAATCACTTGAGGGAATTCAAGCTGGGAAAGAAAAGTCCGACTTTGATTACGACTTGAATTGAAGAACACATACTGTCTTTCATATACTTTGAGACTTCGGCAGAATTGTAATTGTTCTTGACGTTCGCATTGTTGGTGTGTTGTCTCTGCTGTTGGTACATCTCTGCTAATTCAAACCGCGATGTCGTCCCTTAGGTGAATCGGAATGAAGACTGACTAAGTCCGGTCCGCAAACATTGATTTTGGGGGGAGGGAGTGGCTTTGCGATGCGTTTTGGTGTGACTAAGCAGCAAGACTTATCCGTGGATGGGTGACCTCCGTCTCCAGAAACAGCTCCCAGAGAAACCAACATGGACATCACTGCCGCCATGAAACCCCCTTCCTCTGCCGCCGCCGCCGCCGCTGCAGCCGCTGCAGCTCATGCCGCCTCCGCCTCAAAAGCGGCATCCGCATCGTCTTCAGCTGCAAACTCCGAAAAGCTCCCGTTGCTTGAGCCCCCAACACTCACCCCCATTATATTCAGGAAACGTCTCTCCATCTCCGCCGGCTCCGTCGACTTCAATGATGACGACGACGAACGGCCAGATACGAACAGTACTATTCCTTCTACGACAACTTCATCTTCTTCGTTGAGTTCGAGCAACAACCAGAGTCCTGCCACTACCACCAACACCAACGGCAGAACGAAAGTCAACGGACACGCAAGCACCAACAACAACACAAGTGGATCTCACCCGGTAGTCGAGAGGGCAATAGGGATTAGCCGAAGTAGATCCAATTCGATATGTGAAGCCTATGACGAAGGGCACGGTCCCCACGGCTCTCATGGGTCACAGTTGAAAGTCAAGGTGACAGGTAAATTGACACTTGCACGTCTGCGGGATGAGGGAATGAGACCTCGTTTGCATGCTTTCTCCAGAGCTCTCTGCACAAAGTTCTAAGTTCCTTTTTTCCTTTCCAAAACGAAACTTTTTTTTGCCTTGATCGTCTTTCGCCACATCACACTTCAAAGGTCTACAAGCCCTCGACACCAAGTTCAACGAAAACAGTCCCTCCTCGCCATTAGACGATGATCAAGATATTGAACCTCAAACGCCCGACACACCAACAATCAAACGTGCAAAACTCCTGGGTTCCCCAACCGATCCATTCATCAACCATTCAAAACCGCAGCACCGATGGTTCCTCAAATACCTCTCTCTCTTTGTACTGGTATTCCAAACGACATCCGCATCTTTACTGATTCGTTTCACGCGGGTATCTGGCTCACGTCATGACGACAGTGACGGGGGAGGGGACGAAGGAGAGGACCAACATGGAACCAAATATCTTGCATCAACGGCCGTCTTCTTTACTGAGGTTGTCAAATTGTGCGTCTGTGTGGCCGCTTTACTCCTACAGACTCGGTCCTTCTCTGAGTCTCGTAAGATCTTGGCCGCGCAGATAATGAAAGCATCAGGTGCCACGCTGGACATGGCAGTTCCGGCAGCTATCTATGCAGTGCAGAACAATCTCCTATTTACAGCGTTGTCGAATTTGGATGCTGTGACTTTTCAGGTAGGAAATTGCCCGTGCTATTGACAGCCGGAAACGATGGGTGGCGGATCTTGCGTTTCCTTGGTTATCTGAAGTTCTTCTTATTTATCTTCCGTTCATTTGGTAGGTCCTATATCAATCGAAAACGTTGACGACAGCGTTCTTCTCGGTACTGCTTCTAAACAAACGTTTTACGAAATTCCAATACCTGGGTCTCGCCCTTTTGATGGCAGGGGTCATACTCGTCCAGCTTGTATCCCTTTCCTCCTCCTCCTCCTCCTCATCATCATCATCATCATCACAATCAACAGACGACGACCACGACCACAGACACATGCAATCCCCCTCCCTAGGCGCCGTCGCCCTCTTAATAGCTGCCGTCTCCTCAGGCTTCGCATCCTGTTACTTTGAAAAGCTCGTCAAGAACCCAGCCACCTCCATCTGGGTTCGCAACATACAACTCGGCATTTTCGCCGTGCCCTTCTCCTACGTCTTCATGATGGCCGAGAGCGGTTCGGCGGTGATGAAGGGAGGGATCCTCCAGGGATATACCACATTAACCTGGGCCGTGATTGCCAACCAAGCTGCGGGCGGCTTATTGGTTGCCATGGTTCTCAAGTATGCGGATGGGTTACTGAAGAGTTTTGCTACGTCTGTGTCGATTGTTCTTTGTGGACTGTTGTCGATGGTGTGGTTTGGGTTTGTGCCTTCGGTACAGTTTTTGGGTGGGGCTGGGCTGGTTGTGCTTGCCATGTACTTTTACAATGTGGCATAATTTGGAGTTGTTGATATTATGGAAGTTCATAGTGTGTTTTAGAATTCCAGGTTCAAATGACTTCTGCTTGATTTAGATATAATACATGGCACCCTGAGTATCAGCATTGACAAGGAAAAGTGGGGAGATATCTTGTGTCACCTGAATAAGCTGAGTTTCAATTTTCGAGATCTTCTTCTGGCAAAAACGTTGATCTGCCATAGAGTGCTATGTCTTGAATTGAACATGTGGGGTATCCGAACCTACCCAGAACCTACCGAGTGTTATAATTGGGCATGAGAAAGCTGGCCAAGACGAGTCCTGCTTCGATTCCTGGGCAGCACCAATGATCACTCTGATGACATTTTTGTCTGCCTTTCAAATGATGGACATCCTTCCAGTCCTTCATCGTGGAGGATGCACTATTAGATTCAGATCAAATCATTCCCAGTTTCTTTTTCTCTGAACTTCATTTGGACTTCATCCGTGTGTTGTTCATCCGTAGTAGCGACCATGAAGAATAAGGACTCGGAATCCATGCGGAAACAATTGAAGCCCGCGCTTCCGTTGTAACATTGCAGAAGGGGCAAGGGACGGTTATGTTGGCGAAGGTGTTTTTGTACCTGAACGCGTTGGGGACTCGGACGCCCTTCCTTGGTCCGTACGATATGTGCATTTTCCTCCCATGAAATAAGTAAGGGATAGATGTGTGGCGGTTTCTTAGCTGAAAGATCACTGATATTATAGAGGATTGGGTTGCGTGCTTTGTTTACGAGCGAGAATGTGAACAAGGATTGCGTCCAGGGAAAAACATTCGACATGTCAGACCGGACGAAGGCTCCACTAGGCTTCGTATCGAGCCAGATCTGGTGGATTGGAGCAGGAACCACAGAAATGGTGCAGAGGCAATGTAAAATTGAGAAGGGAATAACCGAATGGACGTGCCACGACTTGACGATATGGACGAGCGGGATGACAGCGGGTCATGAATGGAGTAACTTGGAGCAGGACACTTGGGACGGTGTGGGACTTGGACAAGTGCCAGTGGGAGAGCGTCGAGGTCCCTTCTAACAGTTGAAATAGACGACGGGATGCAGTCGATGAAGATGAGGGGGATCAGTCAGTTACGGGTTTGCGACTCAGTCGACTTGGGGCTGCTCTAAGTTGCTCTAAATGCAACGTCCAGACTTTCCACTTGAAAGGAGGACACATTCACTGCCTGATGCGCGCTGTGTCGCACAAGAGTGTTAAAGAGTGAAGTCAAAAACAGCGCACTGGTCGCGGCGACAACGGAAAGCGATGAGCCGTTATGTCAAAGGTTTAAATTGTCAAAGACCCGAAACTGCAGCCCTTCTACTCCTTAACCAAAGTTTCCTAACAATAAGTGTATTCGTTTGCTGTCACAATCCGTTTATCTAGAGATCAGAAGAAACCAACGACCACGGAGCTCCGACTGCCGACAGGGATAAGGAAAAACAAGTGGATCGACAAGAAGAAAGTGAGTGAACCATTTTATGGTGTACGTATGTTTTTTCGAACCCTTTGCTCAATTCTCTGTTGGCGTTGGTTGAGACAAGCGCACCATGCACGTGGATCTCGTTTCTGGTGTGAGACACCCATCTGACGGGATTCTTTCTCAACATTGCACTACAACCAGTATACAAACGGAAATATAAGGATCTGAAGCGAAAGCTTGCAGTTCTTGAGAAGGTGGGTATTTTGGACTTCCTTTCATTCCTCTCCGCCTTTCCTTCCCGTCTTCTCGCAACGTCCACTTGGTCCTGACGAAATCCTGCTTCTTTATCTTGGCTTAGGATCACACCGACCTCATAAAAAGAACGCTCAAAACAAAGAAGAACATTCAACGGCTACGACTTGAAAAAAGGTGACCTACAGAACTTCCCCTCTCGACCTTGTAGAAAGCATTCCTTGCAACTGACACCCACATCCGTATCTTTTTCCCCCCCTCTCACAAAAAACCCGAAAAGCTTCCTAGCCGAAGCCGTCAGTCTCCTTGAAACCGTCCCCCCATGTCACTCCCCCACCTCTAAACCCTCAACCTCTCGCCACTACGACGATGACGACGACGAGTTAGGCAGGGAAGACGACGACGACGACGATGATGATGACGATGTGGATGATGACGAGGAGGAGTTGAATATGAAAAGCTCGCATAGTGATTCAGATAGGGAGCATGATGGCGTTAATGGGAAAGGGAAAAAGGTGTCGAAAGGGAAATCGAAGAAACATGTGAAAGGGAACGATGGAGCGGGTGGTATCAGGTAGGCTTCAAATCTTGCTTAGTATTAGAGAAGGGCGAGATGAGGGGTTGTGGTTGGAAAAAATCATGGACATGAGGATGGAGGGGAGCGGTCCATATTCTTTCTGTATGCGTGTTTTTTCCCCATCCCTTTTCTCTTTCACTCTCCATCTCACAATCATAAATTGTTCTCTACCTTACCCACTCCACCACTTCCGAACGACCAGACACAAACACAAGCACAAACATGATAGGGACTTGAGTATAGATCCAACTGATGTCGGGGGAAACGATAACAACGACGAGGAACGTGTGCTAAGCGTAACAGCGGGGAAGTCTGATAGCGTGACAGAGATGACCGTGGAAGAGTACAGCGAAAACGAATTTGGGGATATGGTGGCAAAGTGAGAGGCATTTCCTCTGCAGAATCCGTATGTCATCTTAGAACACACGGGCTCGAAGTGGGGAGTATTGTTTGAGCTGAAAAGGCGTTAGCTACGTGTTGATTGCTCCTCACTCATGGAGGACTTTGTATTATTGGCCTTTCCCCGACAATACCGCTGACCGCCAAGGCGGGCTGCAGATTTGTCGATCATAAATAGCCGAGCTTTGCAATTGATTGAGGGTGTTTTTGTGATGTGGATATTGATGCAAATGTTCATCCTGTAAATAGAAACAGTCATCTCACATTGTGATCCGAGTGAAGACGTTGAAGTGTTGAAAGACTTACGTATGCTCAAGTGGGTTAGATTATTCGACCAGGCATCTGAAGTCTTTAAATAGTCTTGGAAGGTCAAAAGTGTCCACCGGATGCTCCAGACGAAGGGAGGGGTCGCGATATTTCCATTATAGGCAGGTGGGACCTGGACGGTTAGCCGAAATTGAATCACACTTCTACCCTATTCTTTGATTTACAAACAAATGTCCTGGTGTTTTTTGTTCACGGGGACGCGTCAATCTTGTGCCCGCATCGTGTAATGCCTTGATATCATCGCGAACTTCAACCGTACTGCAGCTCAAATGTAGTCCCTCTCCTCTTCGCCCCTACTCTGTTTCAGCTGAGGAAACCCTAATCATCGTCGTCGTGCTAGAATCGCAATCCATACACTCCCCTTTGCGTTGTCTTTTGAACCTTTGGTGTCTGGGTCTACAAGCAGCTGTATCTTTATCCACTTTCGAAGAGCCACCGAAGATCATACAGAACCGAATTGCTGATCATCCGTGGTCCCATCATCCGCGATAGCTTCTTCGCTGCGATTTCGTACGAGTACTCAGGCTCTTTAGGTCTGTTTTTGGGAAGTTTCGCACCCAGCTTGACCAGCAACCTTAACACATCAGCAGACCCAGCCATCACAGCTCCGCACAATGCTTCACCGTTGTTGGCGTGGATCTTGGCACCATGATCCAGTAGTAATTGCACCACGTCGGCATCCCCTGCGCGTGCAGCCCTGAGCAGTGGCTCTCCTTTGCTAGCTCCAACATCTGCACCACGATCCAGAAGCAGCTTTACAGCGTCCAGCTGCCTACGCGCCACAGCACGAATAAGAGCGCTGTCCTTGCCCGCGTGAATACTGGCACCGCTATCGAGTAATAGGCGTAAAACATCCCCATGTCCTTCACCCGCAGCGTAGGTCAGCGCGAGATCGTCAAAGGCGTGGACGAATGCACCACGATTGAGAAGGAAATCCACGACCCGCACATGTCCTCCAGTGACAGCCTCAACTAATGCATCCTCCTTCTGCTTAAATGTGCCCAGGTTCACCAAGAATGTCGTCATCTCCAAATTCCCGCAACGTGCCGCAGTAAGGAGCGCTTTGCCTTCATTGCTGCGAGGATCGGCGCCGTACTTCACCATCATCCGAACGATTCGCACGTTGCCTCATTCTACAGCGCTCATGAGTGGACGGTTCTCCTCATCGCAAACAATCGCGTGATTTTCCAATAGCACTCGCACGGTTTCTACGAATCCATGGTAAGCAGCAACAGTCAGTAATCCCCTGTTGTCCCTTGCGCGAAGATCGGCACCGGATTCCAAAGCCAACCGCACCAAATCCGTAAAGCCCCTCCGAACGGCCTTTTTGAGCAACAAGTCACGTCCCGCCGTACTTTCGCACCCTTTTTCAGAAGATGACGAAGCAAGCAATCGGAACTTCTGAAGTATTCATACGTCTCCCATTGGTTAAGAATGCCCTTGAGTTTGCATGCGACAAGGAGGCATTTCGAAACGGCATTGACGTCGTAAAATGGCAGTAGAGTGCGGAAGGTATGTGTTATGTTCTTGAAGTGGCAGGTGTTGGGGAGGAATCTGAGGATTTTGCGCAGAATTTCGGGGAAAAAATCGGTGAGGCACATGACGGGGTTTTGGACGTTCGTTGGCGAGCCTTGAGGTGGTGAAGCCACCAGGATGCTGATACAAGTGTCTTGATAGAAAGTTCCGTAGTTTTTTGCTGAAAACGCTGAAAGCCTCAAACCCCAAGATCCAATCGTGTCAAAGACGTTCTTGCATGGAAGTTAGTGAGGTTGCCCAGGAGAAGAAAACAAACGAGATGATACAGATGGGAAGACTAGTTAGTATGCTTCTCACCAGCAGATATAAGCACTTGCTCGCTGTAACGTTCAAGATCTCATTTCGGAGACTTGGGTTATGCTTGAAATCGGGGTGGGGCCGTTTAGTGAGCTCCGGCATGGGACAGAGTGTGACCTGAACGCCTGAAGGCGAACAACGTCGGACATCAAGAGTTGCTGATCAGTGTGATGATGGTCCACATCAATGTCATCAAGGATCATAACCAACAGGCAAATATGTACTTCCTTGACTGACTTGAGAACCATAATTTTGAGTCAAGCCACGAAAACACGAGGAAATTCCGCTCGAAACAGGTGAACTTGCCCGCGGACATGAGGGATCAGGTTTGGAAGTTTTTACAACTTACTTGAAGTCAACCAGACTGATGATATTCCGATTTCTTCGATGCACGATGCCTTTGATATCATTCCAATTTCTGAAATGGGGATCTACTCCGCAACCCAAAGATGTTTCTTCCACCTTTGTCAGCAAGCACCTGGATGCATCAGAGATCCTGCGCGGGACACTGACACGTCCCATCTACCACAGACGCCATGGCCATCCTTCGGAACATCATTGATGGATCAATTGGTTGTAAAAGGAGGTAAGGTGCAGGTTGCGGGCGAAACAGGGGCTGGTCTGGCGCTCCCGGGCCAGAGCATAGACGCCGTGGCAGTCGGTGGTGGCCGTGGGCGTTTGTGGTGGATGGGCGTGGGGGTGAGCATAAGTCCTTCAAACAAAAAGGGAAAAAAGAAGGGCGAGGCCGCTGGGCCTCTGAGAGGGTATGTGTTTTTTTTTATGGTCCGGTTTCCGCCACTGTGAGGTACGGACTCGGACTCATGGACCCGTTTCCGCCTTCTGGGGTACTGACACGGGTCCACGATATATGAGGGTCAAAACCACGTTATAAAGGGTTAGTTTTCAAAAGAAAACAATTGTTGTGGGAGGTGTAGTTTTTGGGTGGTACAGTGTCCAGGGTTCGAAATCGGGTCGGCACTCCAATGCTCAATCTTTTTTCTCGGGCATTTCACTGTGCCCCACTCCTCCCCACTCACATAACCTGCGGGAAATCCAAGACTGGTGATATTGCGTCTCTAGCTCTGTGAGCGCTCTGCACCGCTTTGAATGCACCCACCTGGAATGACGGAAGGTACACATGAAAGACATACCGCGCCTTAACTGGAAAACAATATCTACCAGCTCGTTGTTTTTGTGACGATGAAAAATGCGTGTTTCGGGTGAAAATTATCGTAAACAATCGAAAATGTACCATCAGGGAGGAGGGGATAAACAAAGGTGTGAGATCAGGAGCTCACGCATTCCAAAAAAATAAGGATTGGTGGGTGGCTCTTGAGCTTTGTCTTCAACTTGCAGGATATCTAAATGCAGATGCAGTGCATCTCATAATCAAGGGCGAGTTGATGGACGCGGATGCTTGATGTTTGTCATTTTCAAATGTATTGTCTATATGGTATCTAAATGTGAACAAAAAACAAAAACAGGCGCAATGTTGTGATTGTGCGCTTCTGTTGTCCGATTGAAGAACAATATCTGTGGCGACCACCTTAAACCCAAAGCGCTCAGTGTTCAGCATTGTTCAAAACGGGAGACTCAGAGAACTGAAAGCTAAAACTGGCGAAAATGTATCCCGCCCAAACGACGAGATACGCAGAGTGAAATCCGGACCAAAAATCGAGCTTCCCCACCCTTCTATCAGCCCTTCTATCAAGACACAGAAACGTAAAGGCGTATCACTCTCAGATACTTGTTCGATTTCTTTGACAGCGGAAAGCAGGCTACCAATTATGCCCGAACGAGCACCTCCCGAACTCGAAGTAGAGTACGCAAAGGTAAAGAAACTGTTCTCTTGTTGTCTGCTCCTCTAAGCATTAGGAATCGAAGTTGGCGGATTTGAAATACAGTCCTGACACTTTGAATCCCATTAACATGACGTGTCCGCTTCAACCCGTTGGAAACCTCTTCCTCACCGCCCTTTTTGCTCTCGTGGCTTTCTCGCATCTTTGACCAACTCACCATTACAATTCGTAGTCCGGTCGATCCAAATGTCGGGGATGTAAGAACAACATCGCGCAAGGGGAAATGCGGATCGCGGTGCTGGTCCCGTCGCCTAAGTTTGATGGAAATATGGTAAATTGATAAGGCCTTGCACATCATTCAAGGAACTAGGTTTTTGCTGGTGAATGACTGTAATCAAGTAATACTATTCTTACTTTACCCCTCCTCCCGATCCCTTCTCATTGCTTCCTCGCTTTACCCTGCAATACTTTCTCCCACCCTCAAAATGTAATGAAAGCAATTGTGGCATCACGCTGATTGCTACCTGAAAAATAAGCGTGACATTGCGGATGCTGAAGAAATTACCGGGTTCACCTCGCTTCGCTGGGAAGATCAAGAAACGCTGCGCGAGAAGATTGAGGGCGGTGGAGGTGGGGGAGGG
>JADGJF010000841.1:0-14180 GCA_027596845.1 Quaeritorhiza haematococci
CCCCCACTTTCTCCGGTGACTCCGGCTCTTTCACCTCAATGGTTGAAGACATGGTCCGCACCCTCATGACCCAAGTTGACATCTCCGACCGCGACACCTCCTCCCCCTGGACCCAACTGATCACCGCCGACGCCGCCACCGACTCTGACCTCCCCATCTCTATCTACTCCCACACCTCCCTCTCTCACTCCTTCCTTATCAAAGCTATCCTCTCCAACACCCCCGAAGTCACATTCGACCATGCTGCGAATTTGGTGAAGAGGCCAGAGTGGGACGAGGTGTGCGAGGAAGTTAAGGTTGTGAAGGATGTGCAGGACGTGAAGGGGACGAAGATTGTTTACGTGAGGTTTAAGGGCGCGCATGGTAGGAAAGGAAGGGATTTGGTCTTGTTGGTTCATGTGAGGAGATGGCATGATGGGAGGTACTTGCAGGTGGCGAGGAGTGTTGAGGTGCCAGAGGTTCCAGTCTACGATGGATACGTTCGTGCCAAGTCTGGTGTTTCTGGTGTCGTTGTTGGTAAGAAATCACTTTCTCTCTTTGTTGCTTTTCTGCTCTTTGAACTTGTGTGTCCTATCCAGGCTGGTTGTTTTCAAGCTTCCACAATCCTCATTTCAAAACTAGACGCTAACAAAAATCACCCCTCCCCATCATGGTCACAAACAGCCCCAGTCCCCAACGAAACCTACAAATCCTTCCTCACCCAAGTCCTCGCCGACGACCCCCAAGCCGACGTCCGTCGCAGCGTGCTCCGCTTCGTCGCCTCCAAATCCATCCCCACCTCCGTTCGGAAGATGAACTCCCGGTTGGAAAAGATGCCCCCGAAGAGTTTGAGCGAGTTGGTGGCTTTCTAAAGGGGCTGAAGATGCGAGTGATTGAAGGTGGTGATGGATGGCGGGAAGGATGAGGATGAGGAAGGACGGAAAGAGCATCTCATATGATTTGGATGGGGTTTTTTTGGTTGTGACAAGGACTTTTTTTTGTAAACTATTGTGTTTATGATATTTAATGTTTGTTGGGTGAAGGGGTGGAAGGATGGGAGAGAGAGAGTACCTCATAGCGTGGATGGATGTGGATACCTCATAACACATTTGTTGATAGTCGCCTCCCGATTCCGTTTCCTGTTTCCTTCAAATTCTTTTACTTACGTAATAATGTTGTGACTGCCTCATAGGAAAACTATCCTCATAATGACAAAGCAGAACAAAATGGATTATATCTTAAGGTATCTTAGGTCATCTTCTTCATGTTGGTTCTTGGCGCCGGAGCGCAAGAAAGGTCTTGTCTGAGCGTCCAATTTCTTTAACTCAAATCGAATTATTTGATTACTCATTTCCTCATAGGAGCTTGAGGCAGACTTGGTGCGTTTTATTGATGAGGAATTTCGATTTGATTTCGCGTGACAAAGGCTCTTGAAGAGGCCAGGATGCAACACATTATGTAACTGAAGGAAAAGAACAGACGAGGCAGCAGACAAGGTGCAAATACGTAAAACACTTTCTAATAAACAGGCGAAAGGGGGCGGAAAATGGGGGGTGGGGAGCGTAAGAGGGCTAGAAATTCCACGAAGTATCCTGAGAAGAAAGGGATTTAACGAAGACAAACGACGCACAGCAGAAAGTAACCGAGGTGGCAGTCAAGTAATAAGAATCCGCAACAACAACATAAAACCAAAGGCGATCGGTGACCATCTCGAACGAGCGGGAAACCCACAGAAAGCAGGCACATAGAATCAAAAGCAGTCGGGGAGCGCCTGATCGTCTTGTTCACCCACGACCATGCCATCAAAAGCTTGCATTCCCAGAAGCTCGTCCACGCGATTCAGAGAGGACGATCTCGTCATCATCGTCAGCTTGCTGGATGATTCCATGTCGAGGGAACCCTTGTTGAGAATGGCGACGGCAGGGGAGATCTGGTGGGTGACGTCGGGGAGAGATGCGTCTTCGTGGGTGGAGTTGGGTCCGGTGGTGGGCGATGGGACTTGAACAGGGGTAGGGTTTGGGGCGTTCGGGAATGGGGAGGAGTGGATCACGAGTGGAGCTGGTTGATTTGAGGCGGATGTAAATGGGAGAGCGAAGTGGGTGCAGAGATTGAGCGTGAAAAGAGAGTGGTATGTAGGCTCAGATCCGTTTTCTTGCGTGAAACATGGGAACTCGCACAATAACGGGGAAAGGAGGGAGGGTCCATGGATCTTGCACCTACCCATTGCGTCGGCTCCGTGCGAGAGCTGACCCAACAATGTCAAGTCTGACTGCTGAGGCAAAAGCGTCTGCCACTGTGGTACCATCTCATCCTCACTTGCCGCCGCTTGCAGTTGCAACCTCATCGCACATCTATGTGCAGCCGATAAGAACCAAGGCGAAAGCGAACGGGAAGTATGGTCAGACAAAAGCTGGAATAGAGACGGGAGTGATTAGCCCGATGTAAGGCACTGCCATGTGCCACACCTTTTGAAGGTATTCCTCAACTGCAAAGCGGCCGGAGTAGGAAGAGCCGGCGACACTTTCGGACCGTAATGCTCGCGAGCCAGATTTATCAGGCGCCTGCCAAAAGAAGACGAAGCTTAGCAGGAAGCATATGTATATCGCAACGGGATCGGAATGGAGAGTGAGGAAATGGAGTGACGAGGCAGGTGACGAGGGTTCGGTGTCAGGCAAAGCGCACTTTCTTGTCTCATTCACAGAATGATTCCAAGGATGGTCCACGGAACCTCGCGATGCCTTCTTGTTCCAGTTCTATTGTCCAAAAAAAAAGGCACATTTGAGTTAGATCACATTCACACAACCTCTTGCACCACAGCGGCGGTGACAGCTCAAGGCGAAATATGACTTCTGCATACATCAATCACCATGAAGCTCAGTTTTTGAGCAGCTCCCGGTGGAATGCGATTGAGACGGAAGGGAGCCCAGGCGTTGCGGTTTGCTATGTCCATTGCATTGGAAATGACCTGCATTTATTTACGAAAAAGTGCGGAAGAAACCAATGAGTAGGTTGTTGACATGTAAAAAAGAAGGAAGCTATGAACTTGAAGTGTGGACGCCAGTTACATCGAGGAGGGCACGGTCTTCGGCGGCAGTGAACAGCCCGGCGGCGTGTACTTGGGTTTGCATTTCGAGGACTGGGACGTTTTTGGGACGGTTTCACAGGAGCAAAGGCTGACACGACGCAAAAAGACGTTGGAAGTCCTTCAGACAAATAATTAATTATCTCGAGCCAGATCATGAGCGCTGCATTCCTCCTTCCCAACTGTGACTCTCAGTTAGGTCTCGTTCGGGGAGTTGGAAAGTTCTGCAATTCAACGGAAATGTAAATCATAGGAGAGCCGAGATGGCAACCAAGTATGCACAGATTCGGTGTATTATATCAAGTAACTTGTGAGGGAAAGTCTACTTATGTCTAAAATCATGTTAAATCAAAGTAAATATATAAGTGTTTCGTTTACCAAAGCCAAGCTCAAAGTATCCATAGAATGCACACAAAGTCATTGGGCAGTGACAGGAGGAAGGAGTGTCCTCACATAAGAGCAGAGAAAAGAACGCCGGTGTCATTTCGAAATGTCGCTGAACCCGTCAACGAGTAGGTCTCCGAAACAACTCCCGACAATCGATGCATCAGGAGCGAGATCTTCATTGCTCCCTCATAACGCGAATTCGTACTCCCCACTCCCCCAGAGTTTGGACGGTGCGACTTCTTTGTCCTGGCAGATCACCTTGCAGAACCCCTTCAGCTGCCGACCCTTCTTTGTGGAAACGGACTGGATCTCGGGAAGGGGTACGACGAAGTCGTAGGCAGTTTGCGCTCCGTGTGTGGTGGTCTTTGATGGAGCAGCGGTGATAATCTTTTCTGAAGGAAGGCTTTGGCCGTAGAAACGGATTTTGCAGGAGGGGTTTAGCGAGGCAATGGAGTTGGAAACCTAAAGATGAGTGCACGTGTGAGGGTAGAGTATTGAGGGGGAAGGGAAAAGGCGGGGTGAAAGGGTCAATAAAAAGATTTCCATTTGTTGTGCTTCAAATTACAAGACTATCAGGCGGGTCAATCACCAACAACGCACCATGAATGTCGTCTGAACGGTCGAACGTGTAGCATCAAGGCCGGGTCCGTCGATCAAGTAGATGAAAAAAACGTTTGGGGGAGGTGCGCGCCGTCTGAGAGCAACCCCTTCGACTTCAACGAAAAGCATCACGAGGCCGAAGAAGGCCAGGGCGATCATATGCCGGAAAGACATGTTGTTAATACGCGTGCTAACGCAGCAAATGGATGAAGGTGCGATCAGGTATGTTCGTCATGGTGTTCGTCGAGGTTTATATGTCCCGCCATATTTTGCCCCATCCTTTCCCAATAAATGCAACGAGCCGCGCGATCGAGAAAAAAATACTAAAATGTGAACTCCGACAATCTGGGCGAGTCGTAAGTTTTACGGTTTCGTAACACACCGCGATATTTTTCGTCTCTTTTCACGACTTTTCACCTTGTTTTTTCACCTTGTTTTTTACCCTTTTGAGTTTTGCTGTTCTCAAAAATTCGCTATAGACACAAATCTGGAGACGACAGATATGGTCATCATGGGCGAAGACCAGGGCGAAAGACTGGGGGGCGCCCTCGGGTGACCACAGTAGAAGAGACTACCGCTACAGCATGATTTTCATACCAGAGATACAGTTGGCGGTCTATGTACCGAAACGGCGCTGACGCAGGCGCTGACGGCGCTATTTTGTCCACATATCCTGCTAGTAAGTGGGAGCTGGGAATGCGAGCCGAAGTCGAGCTGGAGTGTCGGAGTGCGCGACCTGGTGCGAGACGGCCGGATCCCAAGACCACTCAAGACCTGCCCCAAGACACACCCAAGACAACATATGTGTTATCTGTAAGGGTGACCGTAACAGGGGAAACGCTGAAGAAAACGGAGCCGTTTTCAACGCATTTCTCCTGCTTCTCTCAGCCTTTCACGAATAACTTCGTTTCCAGTTTTTGAGTAGTTTTTGAGAGATGTTTTGAAGCAGAGATGAGGTCGCTGTGCCTGAACCTAGTCGACCTCAAAACGCAGCGAATTGCTGGTGAGATGTGAACGAAAGTGATTCTGGTGTGATGCGAAAAAGGCATCCACTACTCTGCTCCTTCTGCTTCAGGCTTTGCTCTGCTTTTTGTTGGACACATCCTTTTGTCAGGCGTTTTGTTGGAACTCTGTAGGGGCGGCCGGGCGCTCATATATGAGCAGTTTACCTATGAAACCGCATCTATGGAGATGTGCGGCATTTCAATCCCAGCATGACGCCGATCATATGAGGGATCGGCCGTGCATTTTCAACTGTCACCTCCACTTAGAAAAATGTCCAGCAAGCAGATACACATCAACTGCCCATCTCGCGCGCTCAAGACGCATTTTGACAGTTTATCCTTCTTTTTTTGATTGGTTACTAAAATGGACCTGGGCGCTGTTTCCAAAGTCCCAGGCGCTGATGGCTTGACTTGAAACACTCACATACACCTCCATGCATGACGTCGAATTTCGAACGCAGCAGACCAGGCAGCAGACGCCGCCGCATTATGTATTAGAGGATCAGCCAAATCCCTGTCGGAAAACTAATCGTCCACAAATCCCTTTTGATGAAAGGGCCTTTTTGAACAGTCCGCTCTCATACCACACAAATGACCGTGGACCGCCGCTCTGTTGCTGACTGGTGCAGGGACCAGTCAACGACGATTTATTGAAATATTGAGTACACCTCCAACAAGTGTTGATTTGTCTCAGATTACGCCGGCTGGTACACCGGCCCGCCGCTCTCTTCCTTGATGCGATGACGAAAACGAGAGGAGGGGGGGGAATCGAAGCAAAATCGAAAAGGAAGGAGTGAGCGTACGTCAGAGCGTACGTTGCTGCTTTTCCACATAGTAGACGTCAGGGACGATGTCGCCGAATCTACGATCATAATCCGGAACACATCCGCAGAAAGACGACGATTGCATGTTGGGGAAGGACGACAGAAAGCGGAGCAAGAAACCAAAGAAGACCCTCGCCGCAGCCCTTACTGTCTCCGTTTGCAACCACAAGGAAATGCCATTCACACTCAATCAACCGGTTCCTCGTTCAAATGCGCGCATAAACAGAGAATGTCGCTAACAGCTCCAGACCCGGATCTGGCATCCGTCCGCCGTCGGCGGCATCGCCCCCGCAGCAACAAAGGATTTACGAGATGGATGTTGGTGCCGCTCCTACTTCTGCTCCTTTTGGCACAACCCTCAAACGTCCTTGCCCGACCGAATGAGGATAACGACAAAAAACAAAATAAATCGGACCACAAGAAATCCGATTCCGAATCCAGCAATGAAGATGATGAACCGTCCTCGAAATCCAAAAAGAACGCGCTTACACCCGTTGGGCCCCCTGCAATACCACCTGCAATACCACCACCCTTCGCAATACCACCACCCTTCGCCGTACCACCGCCTTTCGCAACCCTCCCACCAGCTCTCGTGGCTCTCTCAAACGTCGGCGCTATCGTCCCCATTCACCTCGGACCCGCGCCTCTCTCGCCACCCATTATTGTTGAAAATCAAGGGTGTTTTAGCCAGAATGGCGCCAGATTATCTGGGTTGGAGGAGTCTTTGGAGAAATCACTGGAGAAAGCACCGAAGACGGGAGGGGTGTTCGAGTGCTTAAAAGAGTGTTCAGGGAAGAGGGCGAGGTTTGTTGCGCTGCATGGGGATAAGTGTATGTGTTTGGGAGAGACGGGAGGTCTGGGGAGGGTGGAGACGGGAAAGTGTGGGTTGAAATGTCAAGGTATGTTTTTGATTTTTGGATGGTCGGCATGAATATTGTGTGTTTTTCATTACCATGTTCCTTCCACAACATGGATTATTTTACTGATAATTGATATGAACATTTCAAATACTTCAGATGGCATGTGTGGGGGCGTTGAAAAAACGCAAGATACCAACATCATCATCATTTTCATCACAATCTACCGCATTCGGTACCCACCACAAATCGTGATATCCGTATCTCCGCCGACGATTACCTTTCCTGCAGTAACGACCATCACAACCACTTCTACTTCACCGCCAGCATCTCCTAGTCCTCCTAATAACACCCCGGCAACATCACCCGATACCAGTTCAATACCCACACCACCACCTGCACCGATACCACCTGGCTCGCAATTACCTCCGCCCATACCCAACCCATCTTCTGGCCCAACACCAGGACAAAATCCTCCGCAAGGGACGGTGCCTCCCATAGTCGGGAATCCAACATCATCACTTCCCCCCTCCGTGCCTACAGGGGTATCACCCCTTCCCAACACTCAACCATCGCAAACAGCACAAACTTCGAATCCCGACCGGCCAGTCGTAACAGCGGAAAGCCCCCCGAATTCCAAAACATCTCCTGACCGCACGCAAAAACCAACCGCCCCCGCGATGGCTACACCAAGCAACGGCTCTAGCTCGGCCCAAAATTCAACGGGCGAACGGTTCCCTGCCTTCGCGATAGTAACAGTCACACTCATTTCAATCGTCGTGCTGGCCACGACCATGATTATTGTAATTTTGTGTTTCAGACGAAGATCGTTAGAAAGGAGGAGGCTGCTGGAGCAGCAATTGGGGAGCCCGAGGTTCGCGGGGGGGTACACGCTCGGATCAGAGATGAGCAGCACGGCGGTTCAGTTCGGATCTTCGGAGGCATCACCAGCGAGTTATGAGAGCACGCCGCCAGCTGTGATTGTCAGCAGTGATAGCAGCAATTTTACGTACGGTTATGAGAGTGCGGAAAGTCAGAACTTACCTGTTACCGCCCCCGCTTTGGGCACCAGCCAGTCGTATCACAACGGCGGCAGCAACAACAACACCAGCAAGAGCAGACCCCACCCTCCGACTGTGATCAGCCTGATGATGAAAAATGTCGGGGAGTCGGCGAATTCAGGTCGTATTGGTTCCTCGGAGGAGTATCGGTTTACAGTTCCCCCGCCGCCGCGCGTTCCACCACCCATCAACACCCAGTTCTCGTCTCCATCGCGTGGTCCTCATCCTCCTCCGCCTTTACAGCAGCAGTCCCATCTGCAGCCACACCCACGAAGAGAACCGACAACAATGACAGCAATATCAACAATCAACCGCGACGGGAGATTCGACAGTCTGTACACAGTCGCAACAAAAACCCTGACCCGCGCGGAGTCCGATGCTTTCCATTCGCAGCATTTGTACGGATCGAACAAATCAGTGGTTCGACGTCCAACATCTCCAAGCGGGAAGCAGCGTACTCACTTGAAGTTGAGTCTTCCTCGGCCAATTCGCAGACCTACCCGTCATGCCGACGATGCTGACACTCGTCCCTTCATAAGCAAGACCACCACCAACATCGACGAGGATGAAGAGTCCGGTGGTCTGGATGAAAGAGATAGCCTCTACTCCGCCCCCTCCATCGTCCTCACTGACCCATACTTGGATTTGGACGAAATTCTCGCCGCACTACCGACCCCTGATGAAGTAGATACAGCTCCACATAGGTCGACATTGATAGTCGAAAGGGTGTCGTATTTGTCAGTGCGGGATGGCTCTGTATCAGAGCCGCATTCAACATCGGCCTCTCGGAACGGACCAACGCAGCGTATTCTGTCTCCACTGTCCGCAAACTCCTCCTCCTTACGACCCAGAGAAGAAATCCAACGACCCCTTTCAGTATTTTCGTCCTCTTCATGGTCAAGAGCGTCATTCTCGTTCACATTGGATCGGCCCGGGGTGGGTCCCACTTTGGATGCCCCAAATGGTGTAAGGGGCATGGGCGGCGATATACCTCGCTCGTCGACATCGTTGGTTGTGAGTGATGAAGAGTTGGAGAAAAGGGGACGGCGCGCTACGGTCATTGAGATGCATGCACCGACGCGACCAGCGGAGATTCGGGCTAAGGTTGGGGAGGAAGTTGTTGTGTTGCGAACGTTCCGAGATGGCTGGTCTTTCATTTTCAACAGTAAGTGTTTCGATTCTCTTTTTGTCGAATCAATCTCGTTCCGTCTTGTTCTTTCCGTTCTGTATCTGAAATAAGGTTTTAATTTCATCGTTTCCCTTCTCAACATGTCCGTCTCTCAAACAGGGGATACGCAAGATGTCGGCTACATCCCTCTTTCTCACCTACACTTGCTTTGAGGTGCTCCTCGCTTCTTGAACTTTCGGAGATAGCTTTGTAAATTATTATTTAACATTTGCGTGATTCGGACATAGAATGTTGGAATCAGAATCGGCCTTAGGCTAAGTAAATAGAATCATCATAAGGGGAGAAGAGTGTTCACTAATGAGGTTTGTAATATAGGTTCGTACGGCAGATATTAAACGTCTCAGTCCTGCTCTCACTGGCACTTACAGTCACATAAGTTTCGGAACACCAACTTCACGAACTACCACTAACTTGTTGGAAAACATGATCATAACACGAAGTGCTCAACTAAATGTCTCACGACGCTCTCTCCACCCAACGATCTTGTCGGGTTTCTGACGATAATGGCCGCATGCGCGTTTGTGAAGCGAATGCTTACGTCGAATTTCTCCCATGATAGTTTGTTGAGACTTTCTACCATCCACAACCTTACCGCCCGGTGATCCTTCAGGAATTCTTTGGTGAAGTGGATGTCTGTCTTCGCAGATCCATTAATGTTTCCGTTCAAGCTCACGGTACTGCTCTCCGAATCTCCGGACTTCTCTTTACTGTCCTCGTCGTCGTCGCCGTAGTTGACCCCAACAAACGCCGATGTGCCTTCACTTGCAGGTTTTGACCGGACCTTTTCGAACCATTGAACGTCAGGCATCCGTCTGTTCACCGTCTTGTATATGGCCAAGCTGGATAACCCGCTCGTGAGGAGAACAAGCCATAGCGGAATCAGCACGGGCGACAAGGCGAGAAGAACGCCAACCAAGGTGAGCTCTTGGCGTGTCCATCCTTCCTTTTGGAGGGGCTCCGACGGGGAGTGGGTTACTAAGGAAGGGTACTTTTCCGCGTCGACGTGGGGAAGTGGCACGACGGCGTGCCGCCTATATGGGTTGGTGGCGGAGATGGACGCGGTGGTATATCTCACAACGAAGTCGTTGCGAGTGTTGGCGTACACAACTCTTCTTTGGAAAAGCATGAGACCTTGGTAAAAGCAGTATCGCGGGTCGGCCATGATGAGAAGAAGTGGGAGTTCGGAGTCGTTAAAGTCGCTGTCAACGAGGTTCATTTGGCGGCCGGACCTGAGGGTGAAGAAGGCGCTGAGGGTGTTGAATATCCGATTGGTTAAACCTACGAGCGGACGCCGAACGCCTAGATGAGGGCTCGCGACGGTGATGAAATTGACGGCTTCTCGGTTGTTGAAGAAACCATGGGCGTAGAGTTTGCCTATGGCGTAGCGAACGATCAAACCCCCCAACGAATAGCCCATAAAAGACACTTTTGTGACAGTCTTCTTCTCAGAGTCTTTCTTTTCTTCGAGCTCTGCCACAAAGTGCTCGACCTTTTCAGTGCATTTGTCGCCGCAGACATCCACACCATCATAGGTATTCCACTTCGCGTTTGCGTCGACGTTGAGAATGACAAGGTTGTCTTCACCATGGTGCTTCAGCATTTGCTGAATGACATAGTTGAAATGGTCCGGAACCCCCCATAAGCCATGATGGCAGACAAGGAGGTGGATGGGAGAATGTGGCGACATTTTCGAAGGGATACCTTGATTCTGGGTTTGGTTGGGTTGCGGTGAACGGGGCGAATGCTGGGGGGATGTGTACCCACAATACCTATTGATAAAACCCAAAGATTCAAGAACGTCTGAACGTGTGTATTGGAAATGTATTTCCGCGCTCTTGTACTGCTAAGCCACAATCTGAAGCCGCAAACCCTTGGAACCAGCCCAGAACATCCAGAACCTCAAATCTGACCGAGATTTATCCGAAGACCACTTCGCCATCAGCTTCGCCTTTATCGATTTCCCATCTCACAGAATGCAAAGCTATGTGGTAGATCTAATCCTTCTTCACACATTCATTCCTTTTATTGAAATTCCCTTTTGAAGAACCGATATAAGAACAAGAAGAACAACCAGAACAGACCACTGGCAATATGGGCAACCCGAATCCCTCTAATACTTCAAGACTGGCACATCCAAATGCTGCTCCATTTCCCTGGAGCGTACAAATGAGTTTTATGTCAAGAATGGGTTGTAAAATCTTTCAGAGGTTGCTTTGTGGTTAGTTTATGGGACCTGCACCTGGACTCCTCTGGAGGGAGAGGGTGGTAGTGGTTAGTCCTTAATTAGTGAGTAGTGCTTGTTTGTAATCCAAAGTGGCTGTTTGCCAATTACAGAATTCACACTCCGTCGTTCATTCTGCTATTCTTGGTCTCGTGCGGTCGAGGTGTGCTCCTTAGGTGTGCTCCAGTGGTTCGCAGGCGTTCGCAGGGGAGACTTTTGGGAGTGTTGGTGAATGTGCTTGGAGCGTCGTCACACAGAGAAAGTCGCCCACACTCTGACAAGTTCACGCCGCAACTGATCTTTCAACGGACCTGAAGAACGCAAAATGTCCGCTTTCATCGACAAACTCTTCGCCCACATTTCGGAGAACTCTGCTTACTATGTCAAACGATTGGCTGAAGTCGTCGCCATTCCTAGGTGCGTTCACACTGGGTCGTTTTTCTATGGGACCCATGGCTGTCCTAGCTCCCACCATGAGCTTGACATCTAACGTTGATTGATTCGCAGTGTGAGCGCAGATGCTGCCCACAGACCGCACGTCGTTCGCATGGGAGAAGTAAGTGGAACAGCACCTTGGTTCTAATACTGCAAGATACCAAAACGGAGGGCTTTGACTGACATGAAACCTCCGCTCCTCACATCAGTGGCTGGTATCTGAAATGGAACGACTGGGAATCAGGTATGGATCAAAGCCCGAAAGTCCACAGACAGTAACCTGATTCTTTCCTTGTTGGGGCCTCTGCGGAATTTTATGGGAAACGACTCACGTTGTGATCCTTCTCTTTCTTAGCTGCAAGAAACACTACCCAGGCAAGCAGACGCTTGACGGACAGGAGATCGACTTGCCACCGATCGTTTTGGGAAGCTACGGGACAGATCCATCCAAGAAAACAGTTCTGGTTTACGGTGGGTTTTATTTTCAACTTTCGGTATGCTCAATACATCAGCACAAAAACCAACGTCCGATCCTCGAATCCTTCTGATCACAGGGCACTACGATGTTCAGCCTGCATTGAAATCTGACGGGTATGTCATCAATGTGCGGAAGACTTCATATTTTGTCGTTTCTGTCGCGTGATTGTTCAAAATTGAGGTGACGAATGTCGCTTGCGATCCTTTTCCTCAGGTGGGACACGGATCCCTTCACCTTGGTCGAAGATGCGGAGGGTCGGCTCATTGGTCGTGGCTCTACAGATGACAAAGGTATTTTCGAGAGTCGTTGGAAATGCTGGTTAAAATGGCATGAGAACTGAATCTAATCCCCGTTGCTTATTACCCAGCCCCTATTATCTCGTGGCTGTGGGTCATCGAGGCGCACCAAAAACTCGGTATCGACATGCCAGGTAAGGGAAGGATGGGACAAATACAACAGACCGCGCTAGGAGAGGAACTGAACCATTCGAAATTACCTTCGCAGTTAATGTCAGAATGTGCTTCGAAGGAATGGAAGGTAAGATCATGATTTTGCCTCACCTTTTGGTAAATTCATCAAACTGAAATTGACTGAACTCATTTCCGTGTGTTTGCAGAGTCGGGGAGTGAGGGACTCGACGACTTGATTTATGCCGAAGCCAAAAACTACTTCAAAGATGTGGACTGCGTCTGCATCAGTGACAACTGTAAGTCGAAAAAGTTGCTTGTTACCATTCGCATTCAATCGTTTTGAGACGTATCTGAACTTTTCTACATAGACTGGCTCGGTACAAACAAGCCTTGCTTGACCTACGGATTGCGAGGTGTTTCCTACTTTACGGGTATGTTTGTCATCAACCGAAAGTGCTATTTTACAGGACGCCGTCGTATTTTTGAGAGAATTCACACGCCGTCCCATGATATTCTCACCTGAAGTGGAAATCAAGGGCCCCGGGAAGGATCTTCACTCTGGTGTCTTTGGCGGCACGGTAAGCAATCGCAACTACTCGCGCTGACACAAGGAACAAGTGTAGAATCACGAACTCTTAACCATATCTGGCCGAAATATTTGCCATTCTTTGGCGCAGGTCCACGAGCCCATGACGGATCTGGTCTATGTCATGTCGAAGTTGGTTTCTCCGGATGGCAAGATTCTTGTCCCAGGAATTTACGTAAGGATCTCGCTAATTTTGTGACGTTTGTTTTTGATTCTCCGCGTACTGATCGATTTCGCGTTTGTGATCCTCTTACTTTTCGCCACATTGAAGAACGACGTTGCACCGCTGACAGGTACGTATACCTGACAGAGCTCCCCAATTCCTTCAGTCATTCTCAGTTTTCGGTTTTCTCACCGTGAATTTGTATTCTACACATTTTTCCAGACGATGAGAAGAAGCTGTACGCGACTCTTGACTTCACATTGGCGGACATCCACGGCGCTGTTGGTTCCAAGACCACAATCCACGAAACTGAGGCTGAAGCTCTTATGGCACGGTAATGAACACACTTCTTCTGACTTGGATGCGCGTTGTTCAAGGGCCCTTTGGTCTTCTAACGACTTCGTATTCCTCATCTTATGCCGTCAATTAGTTGGAGGTTCCCGTCCTTATCGCTGCACGGGATTGAGGGTGCATTTTACGCACCTGGGGCAAAGACTGTGATTCCGGCCAAGGTCATCGGCAAATTCTCCATTCGGTAAGGACTGGATCTAAATAGGCTTTCTTTTTTTCTCGACAAGTTTACCCTAAGGGCGTACGCGCCTCGCCTTGAATTTATCTTTCCCTATGGTTTGCGTGTTTGTTCGCTCTTTTGTCAAGAAAATCAATTTATGCTGACCTCATCTTCACCCCCCCTCTTCGGTTTACCTCCATGCCTCTTCAGTACTGTGCCCCACCAAGAACCCGACCAGATTACCAAGCAGGTGGAAGACTTCATCAAGGCGGAATTCGCAAAGCTGAACAGCAAAAACACCATCTCTGTCTCGTGCTTACATGCCGGAAAGAGCTGGGTTGCTGACGTGAACCACTGGAACTTCGGTACGTACCCACCGATGGAGGGCAAGAT
>JADGJF010000842.1:0-14173 GCA_027596845.1 Quaeritorhiza haematococci
GTTGTTAGGGCTGTGTTTGCACAGTTCCGTGCTTACTACCACTAGAAGCAGCCCAAAAACAGATACAATACGGAATATAAAGTCCCTAGGCTAATCGTGAAAGGGTGAGAGGAGAGCGTCAAAATCCATATTCCCCGAAACCGTGGACAAAGCTGAAAGCAGCACGCGTGCCTGGTTACTTGCGTGGTTTACCACATTTGATTGCGTGTGCACTTGGATCTGGTGTTCAGGATCCTTGCTCTACACATCTTGGCGCTCTCTTTGGACTTAACCTGTCGTTGGCACCTTATCAATTGCGCCAGTCTACGTAGCTAATCGCGTCAATTTCATGGACTGAACACTTGTGATGCCGAATGGTTTCAGAAGTTTTTTTGACGCCGCCTTGTGTGTGGAGGCTCTGAAGTTCGTTCTTGCCGCGTTCCCGTTTTTCGTTCCCACAAAAAGGCATGTAAGCTTGATCTCTGGCTTGATCTTCCAGATCTGGCAATGGGTGTCCGTGGTTCCCATCTGACACATCCAAAAAAGAGGGCCTCTGTTTGGGTGTTATGTAACCCAATCAAAAAACAAAACAACCTCAACAACCTCAACAACTATCAACCGCTTTTTCATTTTCAATCGAACGGTACCCGAGCATTCGAACCACCGCACAGACGAGGTACAGTGAGATCTGGCAACATGCTACGAGGAGCCAACACCAACCCTGCGCATCACTTGGCGCGGAACAAGTATCCTTATGTTTTGAATGAGAGAGCGACGATACGACCGGAACTGCAGTTCGAACGGATGAATAAGGTGGTTGGATGGATCTGAACTTGGCGGCAGAGGGTTGAAAGGGCCGGAAGGCAGTTGATAGAATGTGCCCCTCACGTGCACTTCACTGATTCTTCCCATCCAAATCTTTCGAACAGGACTCGCATATCTTGACTCACATCGCCGAGGTCGAGAAGCGGTAATGACTCCTCAAATTTCCCCCAATTTCAAAAGACCGCATGCCGTATTGAAAGAAAATCAGCCGACTCACAGAAGATTCCTTCATCTTATCACTCGACAGATTGAGCAGGAATAGAACAAGTATCCACGGCCCGACGTACGTATTTCTTCCACCAAATTCCAATTTCTGACGAAGGTTTGGTTACAAGCAGTGCTGACTCTTCTGTCTTTATTTCTCCCTCATGTCTCCCCGTTTTTCTTCTGGTTCACGGAAAAGACCTCATGAGAATATGAATGATCCGGAGCTTCTAATGATTAGGAGGAGCGAGCTCAGACAGCTATTAGAGAGCGACTTGCAGAGGTAAAGCAACAACACATCTTTATACCTGCAATCATTTTAATTGTGATGTACGGAAACCAACGACTTTTTTTGCCCCTCCCGCTTCTTTCTCTAACGCACTCGTGCCAAGATACGAGAAAGAGCTTGCTGCCAAGGGACTCGCATTTTATCGGGACAGGATATAATCCAACACACCTTATATTCGACTCAATCCACATCTGAATCCATTTGGCGCCACCATCTCCATGAAAACGATGAAAACAACTGAATAAATGGATATCCTGTCTCCTTTCACGAAGATGTATTCATTGCTGTCTTTTCAATGACGACATGGGATTTTGATTTGGGCTTCTTCGCCTTGGAGTTTCGGCTCCCTTCTGGGCGGCGTCGGGCCGCCAGGATGTGAAGCCTTTGCGTGGAATAGACTGCCCGACCTGGATCATCGTCAATCTGTGTCAAAGAAGAATCATGAATAAACTGGAACTCTACCTTTGTTGCTAAGGAACAAAAACCTTTTTCGTGTACAATAGGCCTACAACAGCCCTTGTGGCCGTCCTCTTGTTTCTCCCCTTTCTGGTACATTACCTCCTCGAAGTCGAAATGTTTCTTGAGCAGCGCAAAGAACCGCTTATCAGCCTTCCTACGCTTTTTGTATGCGATTAGTACGGTGGTGGGTTTGTAGCTTGCCGAGTCGGGTGAGTTCGGTGAGGGGGGCGGTGGGCACAATTCGCATAGTGCCTGAACAAGAGGTTCGAACGCAACCTCAAGGTATATGCAATCGGACGCGAGAATCAGGTCGTAAGGCACGCCTGTCTGGGAAGGGTGCAGATGTGAGGCAATAGGATCACCCCTAGTCCAGAAAGATTTTTATAAAAATACCAGTTTCAGCGTTTATGGTCTCAAACGTTCTGCGAAAGGCAAAAATGCTGACAGAAAAGAAGAAATCGTCGGAAACATCTCGCATACCCACCATTTCAATTCTTCAACAGCAGTTAGTTTCCGCTCCTCCTCCGTCAATATCAACTCCACATTTTTCCTCATAAGGTCCATCATACAGTCCATATCTGTTATGACGACTTTTCCGGTCTCCCCAGGAATATCCGCATTCACACCCTTCGAGTCATTTTGCGCGGGCGACGAAGTCGTGGCGTGCATCAAAGCGGTAACAACGATCCCAACCATGCCCGTCCCTGCTCCCAGTTCCAGGATGCGTTTTCCGCAGAGGTAAGAAGGATCAGCCGATTGCTTGTGGATTAGGTAGTTACAGAGGATTGTTGCGGCCTCCCAAGTCTGTGAAGAGGGTCCAAGGAAGGAAGGAAAGAATAGATAAGGCATGAGTTCGAATTCAAGAAAAGGGGGTCTGTGAGGAGGGGGCCGTTAAGTATTTTGATCATGAAGGCAAACACCATATAAAAGAAAACATACCAAATTCTGACCTTTCCACCACATCCTCCAGACGAATCCTCGCGGATCGTTATCGACCGCCCACTACCCAAGTCAAATGTGACCGAGGTTCCGATCCGACACGGCTCTTGCTCAGGAATGAGTTCGTCATCGTCCTCCTTCTTTTCGCTTTTGTTCGGTGATATACTTTGCGTTGTTATAGGTTTCGTCGCCCGCTCGTCGTCGGAAAAGTCCGAAAGATCGCTGTCGTTGAAGAAGGATGCAAGAATTGGCACGGTCATTTTTTGAGTTTCAAAGGGTGTGACGTCGTATCACAAGTGTTCGAATCAAAACTCCGCAAAGATCAGACTTCTCTGCTGTGGGCAAGCTGGGCAACTCGAACCATCGCGGCACTGCGCTTTACAACAAAACCATCTTCCCAACCGATCGTACACCACACAACTTCAACACAAAGTCAAAAACGCAGACACACAACATATTAACCGACAACCCACAAAAGACAATCAAATGTCGTCGGCAACCTCAACATCCCTCAACGTTTTCCAAACCCCACTCCAAGTCTGTTCCACCTCTCCCCTCACGGGTTTCTACCGAAACGGATACTGCGAAACCGGTCCAAATGACACTGGACGGCACATAGTCTGCTCTGAATTGACGAGAGAGTTCCTATCCTTCACCCAATCTCGAGGAAACGATCTCGAAACACCACGCCCTGAATATAGATTCCCGGGTCTCAAACCTGGCGATCGATGGTGTCTGTGTGCGTTGCGGTGGAGGGAGGCGATGGAAGCTGGAGTTGCACCGCCAGTAGTTATGGAGGCGACTCATGAGAAGATGGTGAAGGACGTGAAGGGACCAAGGGCGGTGGGTGTGGAGTTTGGGGTTTTGGAGCAGTATGAGGTTGGGAGGGCTTCGCCGTTTGGATTGCAGGGATCGCGGGACATTCAGAAGAGGAGGAATGATGGTGATCTTTGAGGGAGCGAAGAGCGGAAATTGAATTGAAACGGGAAAGGAGAAAGTGACTTCGTGAAGGGCGGAAGTACATCCTGGACCTGCACTTCGCTTATGAATACGTATTCCAGCTACTCATGCTCCCTGACCCCCGCCCTCCGCTCCTCGTCCCGTCCAATCCGCAGGCTTCAAAGCCAATTATCGATGATAGCTACCAATTACCAATGCTGCATGTACAGAGATTGAAGAATATATGGTTGGTCATATTCCCTTTCTGACGCGACTTCACATCTCTCTTACTCTCTCTGAGCATCGACTGCCCATCCGAAGAAATGAGGTTGAATGAACTCGCGGGACAACTATGAATGAACTCTCGTGGGAAAACTGTGGGCGGGATGCAGTGGATGGGAGATAGGCAGAAGCAACCGGTGGCAGCATTCTGACCGTGCACGTAGAAGGGGTCAGAACTACCTGTGTGCACGTTGGTTACTCTAGAGAAACGTTGACGTTCTGTTTGCGGCGACGGTGGCACTGGGTCAATAAATCTTCAAAGTCCAAGTTTTCGGGCGGGGGAGGCTGCGATACCATCTGGAGAAAAGTCGGCAAAATATGGATATGTATATTCGAATTCCAAAGCAGTGCAAGCGCCGGTAAGAATATCTGCGACCAACACCCATCATTGCGTGCGTTTAAAAGCACGTAACAAGAACCCACCACGTGCCCTTGTCGCTACCATGTCAACCCTATGTCCCTTCCGGCGACCCTCCGGCACAGACCAGAAAAGCACAGAAAAAAGGAGGAAGGCGTTGCTCTCTTTGCCGAAAATATCCACACAAACCCGCGAAATATTACGCCCTAATTTCCCCATGCCTCAATACCTCTGTTCACGCCCTGTCCCCCGCCGAATTTCACATTTGATCACGCCCACCGATTCCCCCCTGGAGATATTTTCTTATCAATCTGTCCTGGATCTCACGAGAAAGCCGCGGTCGGCTTCTGGATGATGTCTTTGCCGCACCTTCTGCTGCTGGGGCTGCCGAGATTGTGGACACCTGGGGTGGGATGGATGTTGTTGCAGCACTAGCGGTGCGGGAAGTCAAGGAAGAGGATGGAATTGACAGCAACGGTCGATGCAGGGGCGCCTTTTTTGATGCTATCATTGAAGGATTTTTTGATTCTGTTGAACTATTTTCGGCGCGCTGGGCATATCCCACAATGCCGAAATCTCGTTCAGATGTGTTCAGCTGTCGGAGCGGTTTCTCGTGTTGGGTTGGATAGACATTAGGTGACTGCCAGCGAGGGCTTTTCCCATTCCGATAAACGTCGACGGGACGGTTCCTAGACGCCGACTGATCCATATGAGTGTGTCCAGGACGATTTTGGATCGCAGGGGTTGTCCATTCGATTATAAGAACCGCTCAGTCAGGTCCCGGATGATCCCGCAGTGCTGCAAACGTAGACTCCGCTTGTTCTCGCGTTGCTAGTGATGAGATTACGAATTTGTATGAGCATCAACGTTCTTCAGACAAGGCGTGTTCAACAAGTAACAAAGCGTCAGGAAACCCTTAGAATCAATGGAATTTCCTTACCCATCGTGACCAAAGCATAACCCTCCTGGGGCTCGTGTATTAGTTCCGTGATGTCACCAAATAGACAGATGGCTCTTCGAAGCCTCCACGTTGTCACGGTGTCCGGCAAATTTTCGATACGAATTGTTTTGATATCTCCACCCGCCGCCGGTCGAGTTGATGGTACCTGTGTGAACCCAAATGTTGGGTTTCCAACGGCTGCTTCCGGACGTTTGGGCCAAATTTTGCGCCATTGAGCCCGCAGCTCTTCATCAGTTATGTTGACACCGACACTCGGTTTTGAACTTGGATTCGAAACCTGAATTGCCATGGCAAGCGGGAGACACTCATGGTGAGACCAAGTGCAGTGGATGTAAAGCGAATTCCGTGGCGGTTTACCTTTGAATCAACGGGGGCTGTGGATGCGACCGTCTCATGAAGATCTCTCCCCTCCTGTTCCAAACTGACATTTTCAATGCGTCCGGTGGACATAGCTGGACCCTTCTCGTCACCCTAATTTGAATAATAAGATTGGATCGGTGAGCAAATTATTGAACGATGATGAGCAGTGCAACGAGAGGCAGATGCGAGTCTCAAGGCAAGATCACACTCTGGCGGAAATCGCACATTATCTTTGGAAGAGACGCGGGGGTCTGAATCCTCATCCTTAGAACTATCGATGAGATCATGTAGCGCAACGGTGCTAGGTGTATTTGGTAGGGAGCCTTTTGCGCTGGTATCTGGCAGGCTGGAGTCAGGACCGCAAACTGGAACATCGATATCCTTCAAGTTACTAAGTATTAGTTGACCGACGAAACAGTACAGGCAAAGCCACTGTGATGCCTGTATGCTCGGGTTCGAAGATTTCGGTTGAGGGATTCACTTTGTTAGTCGTCATTGTGGCTGGTGCGTGCGCAAGGAGGGTGGCAAAGCTCATGTCAGCTGTGGGGACGTTGACGACTCCATCCGCTCGAGGCCTTGAAAATGAAGTCCGTGAGCCTAGGAGTAGCGGGTTGATGGCAACTAAGCTGGGATATTCCATTCATCAAATACAAGGAGGAGCGATCGTGTACTCAATTTTTTGCAAGAATTCAAAGTATGGCCGAGGAAATCAAAACAATTACCAAAAAATATGACGTTACCTATTCTGCCGATTACCATGCGCAAAATAGACAGGGCAGTGTCCCGCGCGGGAGCGAAAGCGAAGTACGACAGGTATGTCCATGTCTATTTGCACGACGTCGGCAATAATAGTCTCCATTTCTACTGAGGAAATGTTGTTTGAATTCATTGTTTCAATCAAGAGATCACCAAAAAAATCAATAAAGCGCTCAAATGGAAATGTGATTATCCCCCGCTGGTTAATTGCTTTATTCAGTCGATTGGAGTGGAACCCAATCCCTGACCAGGTGTACATCATCAGACCCTTGATCGGCGACTGAACTTCTAGAAACAGAGAGTGCGCCGCTCCCAGAAATCTACTCCACAAAGCTCTTATGGAACTCATTAAGCAGACGGGAAAGATAAGAGCGCATATCTCTGGCAACTCGGAAATGCAGATGGTTTTGGTCGCAGTTCTTGCTGTTCAGAGACGAGCAGAACGAGATGATTATGAGATGGAATGGGCAGACATGGTTGACAATGCATATGCGCAAATGGTTGATTTTTCACTGGATGCATGGTATCATGATCACTTGACCATTATTCAATGCAATCCATACGTCTTGAAAGATAGTAGAAACGTCGCGGTAAATGCAGTTATATTCTGTTGTTTAGCATCTCCATGTAGCGCCTAAAGCATAGTAGTATCACTGCTTGACACTTCTAATCTGCCAGAGCCGCCAAGACTGGTCACGGAACCCGAGCTCTTCCGCCAAAGTGATGAATGTGAATCAATTTCTATTTTTCTGAGTGCTGAGCATTTTCACGATTACGACGGAACTGCCACGCTTGGGTCTTCATCTATATCACTCTCGTCCCATCGTCCCTTGCACGTATATCATTTCCTCGACTCTCGCCTGCATTTATGTTCTGTTGTTCAGAACCCGCACCCCCATTTTTATCTGACCGCCATCTCATCCTCCCTCTCCTTTGTCTCCCGTGGCTCCCTCGCCGACATCTCCTCCCATTATAATAGAGGCGTGAAAGTCTGTTGGCGAACTCAATCGGTAGGTCATCGGTAGCTTTCCCCCGCCTCCCCTTCTTCTTTGGATTCCGAATCCCTCGACGGTCGTTTATGTATCTGTGGTTAATCCACCTCCTCTTCTTTGTTCTTTACGTAAGGTCAACGGCTTTGAATGCTTTTTCTCTGTTCTTATTAGTACTGGGCCTTGCTTTTTTAAATTTCCACAGCGTCCAGTTTAGAACATGCTTATTACGTGAATGAGGATGCGGTCTCGTAAACTTTCATCTTCAGCATACAGAAGCTTTTGGACGAACCCTCAGATCTTCGCGGAAAACCTGCCCACCCGCACATCGATATTCTCGCCCTCTCACTCTCGTATCATTTTCATTCTCGAACCACAACCATGTTAAGAAAGAAAAGAGGGGAATATAGAAAGCCAAGCAAACGCGCCATGATGCGCGGAACAAATGCAACACTATACAGAAAAAAGTGTCGTTCGCAACAGCAGCACTTGAATCCACCGCAGGATCAACTTCACTCGATAAGGTCACAAACCACATTGACAAGACCCAATAAAAGAAGGGGGGCGGGGAGTGTGTACAGAAGCAAGGGGGCACGTGGGAAATAAATATCGTATTATGTGTATAGATTTCAATTTTCTAATCCAGTCCGTCAGAAATTAAGTTATAACCCTTGTCTCTGGCCATGGGTGTGGGTACTGTTGCCTCGAGAGTTTCTCCCCAACCGTGGTCCTTGTTCCAATCAGTACGCTACTGTGAGGTTCCGAAGCAGAATTGGAGGGTTGAGCGGAAGACACGGAAGACACGGCATGAATCTGAAGCTGTACATGAGAGGATTGGGATGAACCTGGTGGTGCTGACTTGGAGCTCGAGGATGGTACGGATGACTGTCGCCAGCCATGTTGTTGTTGTTGTCGCTGCTGACGATATTGAGTTGTTGTGTTGCTGATAGGAACCAACCCTATGTTTTGCAGCCAAGCGTCCACTGTTGGTGACCTTCTACAATCCACATCCACAAGTTCCGTATTTGTGTGCTGGCTGTCGTTCTGTGCCTGGTGCTGTACAGCTCCTGAGACCATAGAAGACATCGGCGAGTGTGGCAGTTCAGCTCGAGTTTGTGGAGGTTGGTTTTGGAGGGTTTCCATCGATGTAGTGAATGCTGTAGAAGGATTTAGAGTCGCCATGCCGATATCCGGTGCCGAAGCCGTTGGCGCCACTGGTTGCGGTTGCGTGCGGTTGTGCGGCGTTTTGCGTCGGTGGCAGAATTGCACATCAATGTACGACAGCCCGTCCGGGCTTCGGGCCCCATTCATAGCGAGCAGCGCACGCGTCGCTTCATCGGGGGAGGCTGGTAGTATGATATGCCAAAGCGTTGTTTGAGGGTGTGAGATGGGTACATTGACGAACAAAAGATGTGACAACACAGCTTCGAGAATGTTGCTGAGAGTTGGGAAGATAGCCAACACTCCAAAACAAACAAATTGGGTGGAATAAGATGACAATGCCCCTTACCGAATGTTACAAACCCAAATCTTTTGGCTTCCACCAGATGTGCGTGTGTGATGCGACCATATTCGGAAAAGAATCTCCTCAAGCCGTCAATGGAAAATGCTCGAGGGAGATTACCAACGTACAGCGACCTTGTCCCCGTCTTTGTTCCGGATCCATTTGCCAGGGACGGAATATGTTCTAGCTCTGCGTCAACGGCTGGGTTGATTGGAAGGCGGGGGTAATCACATGGGTGGTCAGATGGGAGCGGCGTTGCGAGGGCCATTCGAAGAAGCTTGTCCGTAACAACGTCCGAAAGGGCAGTCGGGGGGAAGTGATTTTCCAGGCGCAAGAACATTATCGCTCCATGAGATCGTCTTCAATGTGGTGGCCTCAATCTGTCACCGGTGTTCGAATGTGAAGAGAGCAAAGGATAAGAGTCAGTCAACTGGAACTGCAGCAAGGAACAGAGCCTAGCAAGTCAAAAACAATCAAGAAACAACTTGCGGGGGGCGGGGAGACCACAACAGCGGAGCCATTCGTATGCCTACCTTGTCGACAGTCCACGATACTCTTGCACAGCCGCCGTGCCGTGTACGACTGCTTCGGACTCTTCTGATCAGGCAAACTTTTTGCTGTCTCATGAAGTGGAACGGTGAACGAACATCCCAGGTTTTTTTGTCACTGTCGTGGGTGGTGGTGAGTCGTGGTGCATACAAGAGCGGATAAGGATGCTATTGACATGAAGCCGCGGGACCAACCTCCGACTTCGGTGAGATTCGAAATGGTCTTCTCGAGGGGTGTGGGACTCCTCGTTGATGGTTACCAAAAGCAAGTTCGCCCCAGGTTCGCAGTTCGCCCTTCGGTAAAATTCTGCATTCGTCACGATCATGTCCAGCTGTCATCAAATGAGGACATGTCAACAGCAGTCAGGGAGATACCGAACATTTTTGTTTTTCCAAATATCGAGTTTGGGTGGAAAAAAGCAAACCACCCACCACAAAGAACAAGAAAGTACGTTCTTCCCTGAATACCAAGCGCAACGCATGATTGCTGTTGTCCCGAAACGAAAACGAAACAAATATGGGCGAGAAGATACAACGTGTCAACTTGTATTAGGTGCAGGTCCAAAAAGGAAAGCGCTGATGGCTACGTCACGTTCCTTTACCATGCTCGACACCTCAAACCAGCGCTTCCACACCCCCAAATAACCCCGCCCGCAAATGGTTGGTGCCTGCGGTCCTTAATATCTTGACATGCGATTTCTCCTGACGTACTTCTTTTGGCACTTCTATGGCTCTTCTCCCACGGAACGTCGGATTCCTGTCTGGAAATGAGAGTAGGCACATTGATGGGTGCATGGACGTCGCGCGTGTGGTGTAATTCAGATCGATGGGAAGGTGAGTGCTCAAAGCTGAAAGAACGCTAATCCCATATATCTAATCACCCTACCAATTTGTGTCGTCAAAGAAGCAAACGGATGCGATGATGGAGAGATCACAAAATGCATTTGATGCCAAAATTCTATTTCTGAGTTGCCTGCAGCCGTGGTTTCAAGATGGAGCTACAGCGATGTACGCATACATGTGGTTTTCGGTAGTAATTCAAACCCCCCCCCCATCCCTGTGAAACGTCGCCCTGCAATCCTGCCCCATCATATACATTCCGAGTTTTCACCTCACATATACTACAGTCCGGCTTCAACTCGAGCGTCGACGAAGGGGATCACCCTGAAGATACTTAAGGATAAACTTGTCTTGGATTTGCCGAGACAGTTTCGGGCGAACGCGAGACGCAGACGCATTCGTGGGCGTGGCGTCCTTTTCTGCTGCTGGCGCAGCCGAACCCGACAGATCTTTTATGGAGGCCTGTCCTTCGGCTCTGCGGAAGGGTTGGGAATGGGTGTTGCAGGCAGTGGCGCTGGGTGTGGTTGTCCTTGGTGGTACCGTTGTGCGTGATTTTTGTTTTTCCGCATAGCCAACAATTTTTATTTCGCAGTGAGAGGTTTGGCATGGACCGTCAGCGCCAGTCGACTTCTTTGGATGCGGAGGGTAACGTGGGACTTGACGACGAGCGTGTTGAGCACGGTTAGCAACTCCCGCGCATGCACCCGTGTTTGTGCGTGACTGGGTTTTCATCGCGACCGGGTGCTTGGCAGCCTTTCTCCCACATGTCCCCGGCCTCGGCGCAGTTTTCCTATTCTCCACCTTAACGAGTTGGCAGGAGAGATTTCGATGACGAGTGTTGCACCATCGGGTCCAGGTTGGTTTCGTAGTGCTGTGGCTTCTTCAGGCGTTGCTAGGGGTTCCAACGATTGCGCATGCATGAACATCCGTAAGGGGTAGGAGGTAGGAAAAAAGACAGTTTCAAGGAGATGTTAGTAACAGTAATACAATCATGATTATAATCATGAGCTGCGTTGTAAGCATCAGAGGAGACGGGAGGGAAACAAAGTAGATGAATGTCTGAAACTTCTTACCCATAGCCACCAGGGCCTCGCCGCCCTCCAAGTCGTGATCAACTTCCACGATGTTGCCGTACAGGCATACAGCTCTTCGCAGTCTCCATGTAGTTACCGTATCGGGCAACCTACCTATGTAGAGGGCTTTGCATTCGTTCGTCGAACGCGCACGAGAACTGTTGTTATTTAATAGAGAACATGGGTTCGAACTGGGGATGGGACCATGTTTCTGGGTTTGAAGGACGAAATATTTGATTGAGTTGGCAACAGTTGAGATGGAAAGTGAGTGAGGATTCAGAGCACGAAGGCGAAGGACGACAGAGCTGAAACATATTCTGGATACCATTGTACCTTTTCCATGACAGGAGCATACGGAGATGCCGCGACCATGATAGGCAAGCAGGCGGATCTTTCACCACAGCTGCTGTTGTTACCAGAAGCGGGTGGAGATGCCGGCGGCTTGGCAGTATCCAGCTTTGCACCTGCAACTCTAGCTGATTCACTAAAAATGGGCTCTTCGTTTGAGGAATCGATTCTGTTTGAGCCGGAAATACTTCCAAGATCGAGCTCGGACTTGGTGCTTTCAGCACCAACGTCGGAGCCACTAATGTCACTCGTGGAGGTGCGCGAGTGCGTGGTTGATGTGCATGTGGGGTCAGGTTCCCGCCCGTCCGTCTCAACAAACTCCCCAATGCTTTCATCATTTGTTTCTTCGAGATTGATTGAGTTTGAATTTTCGGTAGTAGGAGTACTGGTGGAGGTCTGGACAGATAGCAAGGCGCTGCTGAGCAATGCGGCGGGCTTGTGCTGGAGTTCGAAGATGTTCCTGCAACTCGTTCTCGATCGCGGAATCAGCACAGGGTTAATGGCAACGAGTTGTAGGTCTTGGCTGTGGTGAAGATTAATATGGAATCAGTCCAGAGAAATGAAAGCGTTGAAGCAGGAAATGGATGTTATATGAGTGGATGCTCTCGGATGCAATGCGCCTAGTCGAGGAGATCAAGTGACTCTGAGTGAGAAAGGAAATGTATACCTCTTGTGCCGTTGATGATGGGCGAAATAAAGTGGCCTCCGTCCCAAACGTCCATGGACCGAAGGCAGATTCTCGAGCACTCTTTTTGTGAGTCGTGCGAGAGCAGAGCTTTGACGAGCGCCGGATTCATAATAAGAGACTCAGCTGTAGTCATATTGAGGATGCACTTCAGCGACGGTTTCAACAAAGAGGGGTTTTTCTGTTGTTAATGTTAACCAGCGAATTTGAGAGATTACCAATCTGAATTGTTTGTCAAAAAAGCCCACAAATTCATGGAAATTGGGCCCCCCCGCTCAATTTTTGTCTGAATCCGTTTCAAGAGCGCCGATTGGAGAGAATCCAATCTAGAAGCGGAACTATAAGTGTAATCTGCTCAGTGAGTCATAATCACCGTTGCAAAAAAGAGAGTCGAACCGTTCAAACGCATGTTGGCCGCCAGCGGAGTGGGAGACGGTAATGCATACAAAGGGAGGCGTTTCAATCTTATCTTCTGATCAGAGGCGGTGGGACATTTCAGAGGAGGCAGCGCGACAGGAGACATATGTATAGAACCAAGATGTAAACAGAACGAGAAGTTCATGAAGATCGCTTGTCCTTGCAACAATGTCCAGATGTCCTCTGGCGGCGTATACTACTAAACTCGCTCCTGCGTCTACCGCCGCGTACGGGAACTCCACACAGCGCCTGATGGCGACGTGCGCGGAGTAGGTAGCGAAGAAGAACCCTTGCATGTACCAACATCACCGTAGACGTGGCTGTAATGAGGAACGATCATGGGGGATGGCGGGTTTTAGATGTGCAGGGTGGTGCTGGCAAAATACTGGGGCGGGGGCGGGGGAAGGTGCGCATGTCTCAATTCGTGTAAATTATCTACCGCCGTCGCAGGCGTTTGTGGTATCGATGACCTCGATGGAAGTGTTGCCAGCGGCTTGGAAAAGCTGCATGAGGACGGATTTGACGGGATTTTGACTTGTCGACGATGGTTTCTGTTCCAATCTCAGTGTGCGGTTACATGGAAATGAAGGACTGCATTACAATATGTTCATATCGCGCCGTCGCTGCTGTGTGAGTTCATGTCTGGAATGCTCGGAAGGAGCAGACTGTGTGTTATTAAAGGCTAGATCCCCCAAGACGTGAGAAAAGTGGAATCGGCAGTGGTAGGACTAGGACTTCGACGAAATTGCGCATGTACGTCTACCTCATACTCGTTCAAGTTCTAACTCTTCAAAAGGAATCAGTAATCATCTTCGTGTGGGAAAGCGGATAAAAAAAATGATACTCGCAAGGTTTGAAATCTGAATCTCCTGGTACTCGAACCCGATCCTTCCCATCCGAAGAGGAAGGCGTTGAAGGACGATCTTGGAAGTCTCCCACCTTCTTGAACACTCGTCTCCCTATCCATAATCACCATGGCCCACATCATCGCCCTCAATCCCTTCTTCCTTGAACACCCCCTCACCAATTCACCTTCAGCCTCCGAAATCAATTAGGTCAACGCCCTGCCTTAGTTGCGACTCAATTTTGCAAAAACAAAATCCATATAGGCTTGACCTACCGACATGAGATTGTAGGAGGCTGCAAATTAGGAGGGTTTTGCTGTCGGCGGGGGATGGGAAGGCTGGGGAGAATCGGCGAATGGGGAGGTTGGAGGCAGGTGGGAGGGCGGATCCGGAGGCATCGTTTTTAGATTTTTAGATCCCATAGACTCTAAAATGTTTGGTTAATTCAATGGATGCATAGCGTGCCCTGGGGGCCGGGGGCGGGGTTTTTGCTTTGCAACCGGTGGGCGGGTGGGCTGCGGAGCTGCGTGGGAGGGTTCTGAGGTGCTTGCCTGAGTTGATCTGCGAGCTTGA
>JADGJF010000843.1:0-14166 GCA_027596845.1 Quaeritorhiza haematococci
CTTCTCATGCCTCACACACAACGACACAAACCAAGGTAAAATTCCGACTGAGCTCATTCGGCAAAGACTCCACCACTGCAAGGATGTCAGACAATATTTGAGCGCGTTAATGGATCTTGCTGCCGTTGGTTGGGGTCCCATGCTCAACAAGCCCAACACCACGTACTGTCAAGATAGTCCTATAAGGCCAAAGCAAATTGAGAAGCGTGCCCGCGTGAAATGAACTTAGGAATCAGTCGATCTTGACATTTACCTCCAAATATAACATCGCCATCTTTGAGATATGTCGGAGTTGAAACTCAATTTCGTTTTAGGTTGGTTTCCAGGCAAAGTGTGTGTGCGTTTTGTTTGGGGGTGAGTTAATGTTGATTGGTAGCACAAAAGCAGTACTTTCTCCTGTGGAGGTGAGGTTCTTGTTTTGATAGCGCGCGCTGCATTCTGCTTGTCCCAGAACTTTCTCCTGAGTCTTGAGCACTCAACTGAGACGATTCATTGACGACGCGCTGACTGACTGACCAACTGACCTTTGCTCTGCGAACACGCGTTCTCACACTTTCCAGCGTACAGGAGATCGGTCTTATACCCTTTCAGAACACCGTCCAGAACAATCTTCGGTTACCCCACAGTCACCGAAACTCATCCCATACCCGACCTTCCTCCGTCGACTCCGCCTGAAGCTCAGTATACTCTTCCAAGATGACCACGAGCAAGTCGGCCAGTTACGATTATTTGATTAAACTTCTGCTGATTGGGGATAGTGGTATGTTCCATCAACACGGCTTCTCAACCCTAAGCACATAAAACCTGCCGGATTGCTCCTCGGCGGGAACGATGTTGCACGGCCTGAAACTTAGTATTCCTTTAGCCCGACTTGGTTGACCTATGGTGGGGTAGAGGAGTTGCTGTAGACGCTTAAATGCTTCGTACCCACGACTCTTCCTCTTTGCTGTGATATGTAGGTGTCGGCAAAAGTTGCTTGTTGCTGCGGTTTTCCGATGACTCGTTCACGCCGTCTTTCATTACGACCATCGGGATCGATTTCAAAATTCGGACTATTGAACTTGATGGCAAGCGCATAAAGCTGCAAATCTGGGATACTGCGGGCCAGGAAAGGTTCCGTACCATCACAACAGGTGTGTTGAGACTCGTTTGGCTTTTTCCGTGCCGCGTCGTGGCAGGAAGATGAATAACCGATTTGGGGTCTTTGCAGCATATTATCGTGGTGCGATGGGTATATTACTCGTATACGACGTTACGGATGAGCGATCCTTCAACAGTATCCTTTGAATGCATTTTGGATATATTTCTTCGACGCTTGGCCCTGTTTTTTGGGATATTCTATCTCCACAAGTGTGTTTCCTTAACCCTTCATTCGCAGATATTCGAAATTGGATACGCAATATTGAACAACATGCCAGTGAAGGGGTAAACAAGATTTTGGTTGGGAACAAATGTGACATGCTGGAAAAGAAGGTGCGGTAGAGTTTTGAAACATTCCTTTCGACTTCTCTGGCACGACGTACCGGCTCCAACACATTGGGTTCCGGTTTCCTTTGCGTTTACATTTTTCCAGGTAATCAGCAAAGAACAAGGACAAGCGCTCGCTGATGAATATGGAATTAAGTTCCTCGAAACAAGCGCAAAATCCAATATCGGTACGTATACACAAGCTCTTTCCAAACGAAACTGCATTTACATACCCACTGTGTGCTAACCGCACCCGCTCTGACTAGGTGTGGAGGAGGCTTTCTTCACTTTGGCAAGGTGTGTGTTCTTCTCGTTTGTTTCTCTCTCTGCTTTTTCCATTTATCACTCAACAGAATTCGGTCGTGTTTGCACTCACACATCTGTTTGCCTCTCACAGGGACATCAAAAAGAGACTGATCGACTCGCAGGACCCCAAGAAAGATCAACCAGGCGACCCCGTCACAATTGGCGGTCCAGCTGGTGACAAACAGGCCGGATGCTGCGGGAAATAGACCCCCAATCCTCTGTTTTTGTCCTTCCTTCAACACTCTGCGCGTGCAGGGAATTATGGAATGGTGTCGATGTATTTGTATTTCGTCTTCAAGCTTTTATCGCTTTTATTGAAAGAAGTTTGGTAAAAATGGACCATCCTCTCTTTGTCTCGAGACGTGTTCGCGTCTCTTTTGAAATGCCTATCCAGAAGAGAGCGCCGGAACACGTGGTTGGAAAGTGTCGCCAAGCCTATCAATTTGACTTGTTGAGTTCTGACAGGGTATTTTGCGGGCAGGTGGACATCTAGAGAAGAAAAGAGAAGAAGGGGTTCGTTCCAAAAAGCGGTTCTTGCTTCCTGGTAGCAATATATTGCCTGACATATAACTTTTTCATGGAAGTAAATACATGACGTCCGTATCTGCAGATGGAGTGGTTCGGCCGTCTGGATTGAAGACTGGTTCACAGTCTGGTTCACAGTTGGGTTGGAAAACGAACCCTGCGTGTGACCAGGACAATCCCAAACTTCACTCACCTCCTCTTTTACACAAGATGGCCACCACACTCGTTCGCCCGTTGTTCGCCCGTTGCGGAAATGCCCTTTCCCGTAACAGCCTACACGCAGTCAGAGGATGCCAAAGTCGCTTATTCACGAACTGGAATAACAACAACAGGAGTCCCGATGTTCACGCACTGGGGATCCCATACGTGATTGAGTCCTCGGTGTGTAAATTGTAGACTGAATTCTTATTTTTCCGGCCCGATGGACTCTTGACACCAGCATGATCGTGCTCTATCGCAAGTGACGGGAGAGGAGGCAGCGGAAGGAGGCATGGTATATGAAGATCATTGACCAGAATTTCGCGACTGTTCCTTCTTTTGCCTTCAGCCAAGGGGTGAAAGGGTGTTCGACATTTTCTCAAGACTGTTGAAAGAACACATTGTCATGCTCAACGGAGAGGTAAATATGCGCGCGACCAAACTCCATTCCCTTGTTGTCTGTGGCGTGGCGGGTGATCTGTTTCTCAATGAACTTGTTTTTTAACCTTTACATATCACATGTGAAGGTAAACGACGGCGTCGCTGCCGTGATTGTTGCCCAGTTGCTTTTCCTCGAAGCCGAAAATCCAGAAAAGCCGATACACTTCTACATCAAATATCCTTTTCTGCTGCCTTAGTTCTCCTCCCTCTTACTTCTGGTTCATTTATTGAAAAGGTTCAAGTCCTTAACTGCAGTCCCTGTTTCGATGGATTCGTTTATTTACTTCACCAGGTGGATCTGTCACGGCTGGAATGGCGATATATGATACAGTAAGTACGATTTCTCGTGGAACTTTTCCCCGGCAGCTTCCGGTTTTGTTTTGGATTGATCTTTTTTCCGAATATTGGATCCTCGGTTTTTGCAAGGCATTCTTTTTCTGGTTGCCCTCTTCCCTTCTCCATTCTTCTTTGCACTGCACTCTCGCACGACCCCACTGATCAAACGGAATCTCTCTCTGTTGGATCTCTTAAATTGATATCTTCACAGATGCAGGTGAGCAGTTAACAATGCGTTTTTCGTTAGAAATGAATGGCACGCAAATGGGGTCTAATTTGTGATCAGTACATACAATCAAAAGTCGCAACAGTCTGTGTAGGTGAGCTTGGAATCAGCCCCGTAGCATTTGGATCTCGCTATCTGTGTATGTGCGAATGTGCTGATTACCTTCTTGGCCGCAATCAGGACAAGCATGCTCGATGGGATCCTTACTGCTAGCGGCAGGCGAACCAGGACATCGTTCCATATTGCCGAATGCACGCGTAATGGTCCATCAACCCAGGTGAGAACTTTGCGATCCAGCTTTGCAATCCGTCCCCGTTGAACAAGAAATATTGTGTCCGTCGCTCATTGTTTTCGTTTTTCAACGTTTGAATAAATGTAGTGGGGGTGCCATGGGCCAGGCCGCTGACATCGAAATCCATGCGAAAGAAATCTTGGAAATTCGAAGGCGGTTGAATAAGCTGTACGCCAAACATACCAAACAGACTGAGGAAGTAATAGGTGAGCCTGCAGCGGAAGAAGATCGGTGAAGCGTCTACGAGAAGCATCGCATCTTGATGCTGTTGGATTTCATTGTATCTTTATACTCATTTCTGTTTCCTCGATCGCGATGTCCGCTGTTTGAAGCGAAATCCATGGACCGTGACAACTTCATGAGTGCAGAGCAGGCGTTGGAATTTGGAATAGTGGATAAGATCATCGGCAAAAGGGAAGTCGCCAAACCGAACTCTCCAAGCGTGTAGAGGGTCTTGAGATGATCCTGAACAATGATTAGTATGTTGATATGCAATGAAACTGAAACACCCAAACGGTCAAAGAAATCCTCTTTTTGTTCAGTAATGATAGGGACCATGAAGAAGGTTTTCCAGCTGTTGACAAAAGACACAGAAATCGTTCAAACGCTATCCTAAATAATTGTAATTTTCAAGTCTTCCGAGCAAAAAAGCACAGAAACAAGTGGCCTTCGCATGCCATGCCCCACACAGCGCGGTTAGTCCATCATTGTTGACAATTATCAGCCGGAGGACCGTTGGGGACGACCTGACGAGTCGGTCTGGTCTTGATCTGGTCTGGATCCGGGTCTGGATTTCTGGGTTTTCGACAGGGTTTTGGGTATGGACCGTTGGGAATGGGCAGGGCAATAATGCAATGGGGGACGTTTTTCGTGTGACCGTGTACGGAAGTGCCCTGCATTATGCTGCATGGTCTGAACTTCGACGAAAGAAACATCGATGTATCTACACACAGCTAGCGCACAGACCAATATTTCCCTTATTTTCGAAGGCGCGCTGTACAGCTGTACATTTGCAAGCATTCCAAAAGCATCCAGTGAGTCCACATCTGCCTCCACACCTGCAGGCAGGATCCGCTCTGGCCTCCACAAACGCCAAGTAAGTTGCAGGACCCGAACCCCAAGGGTCAGCCCAAGGGTCCCGGGTTTTTAGAGTCTTGAAGCCCTTCTGGAGTCCCTTTGTGTAGAGGTCCCTTTTCTTGTGACGAAGTCCAGGGTGTTGGCGTTGGTCCCCTCCACACCCACACACAACAAAAATTGCATCGTAGTGTGACTCAGCACATCCCAAGCAATTTCCGTCGTGAAGGAGACATAAGACCTCAACTTGGACCTCTTCCCTGTTGAAACCTCAAACGTGTGAGAAGTTATAAGAGGATTTGACACCCCACCCGTTTGCCCTGTTCGTCGTCTGGAGGTTCAAACCGTCATCCCTTATATCTTCGCGTAAGTAATCGTTCCCTCATTGCTCACAACATGTTCCATTGTTGCAGTAAGCCTTCCCCGCCGCCCTCTCCACCTTCCTCACCAAAGATACCTTATCTAAACCATCAAATCAAAGACGATCTTGACTTCAAATTACCGATATCCAACAAAATGTCCGTTGGCATGGCACGCGTCCCTATCAATCCGACCAAAGCGGTCCCCGCCCCCGTTGAAATAACCGTTACCAGCCCAACTGAGCGTCATGGACCGCCGTCCCCAACGGATTTGCGGGAAAACGCACGCTTGCTACAGGAAAGCAGGTCCTTCTCTTTGGCTGTAAGTGTTGAGCCTCGTTTCGTTCAAAGTTGAGCTCAATCACGTCGCCGCATGATCGAGTCTTCGAGGGTCCAGTTACATATCGTTTCATTTGCTTTGCTACTATGGTTACAATAGGGTTTCCAAGAAATGGCTCTTGGGGTCGCCGCTCAGCAGATGAGGAATGCGCTCAACGATCTTAAGGATCAAGTTGAAGACGGCCCACGCAGGCGGCACTTTTCGACTGAAATGGACGACTTCTACCACCTGTTTACTCGCTATCTCGATGAAAAGAGCAAGAGAAAGAAGTTGTAAGTAGACACTGTCTGAGAGTTTCTAATCCTTCCTTGGTCGTTGAATTTGAAGAAGTGGTTACAGGGTTTGGGGACCTGGGCGATATGTTTATGATGTTGTTTCCGGTTTCGTCCCATCGCTCTCTGAAAATATAGGGACTGGAACAAGATCAATACCCCTGGCCAGGATCAGATCAAAATGTACAAGCACCTTTCGGAATGTCCACCTGAAAACATTAGCACTTTACTGAACAAGTTAGCGGTGGTGAAGCTTAACGGGGGTTTGGGAACAACGATGGGGTGTGTCGGTCCCAAAAGGTACGTACTCGCATGTGACTTTCCATTCATTATTGAGACCGGACAACCAATGATTTTTGAATTCCACTAGTGCCATTGAAGTCCGTGACGGAATGACTTTCCTGGATCTGATCGTGCGGCAAATCGAGGTGTGTTTCGGCTGATTTGCACTCCATTTTGTTGTAGTCGTTCTCCAACACCTTCAATATACTCAATTGATTCTACTGCCTTTCAGTACTTGAACAGCACATACAACGTCGACGTTCCGCTCGTTCTCATGAACAGCTTCAACACAGACGACGAAACCTCAAAGATTATCCAGAAATACCGTGGTCACCAAATCCAGATACAAACATTCAATCAGAGCAAATTCCCCCGTATAATGAAGGAATCGCTTACGCCCATGCCGAAAAGCCCGAAATCTAGCATCAAGGAATGGTACCCCCCCGGTCATGGTGATATGTATGAATCCTTAGTCAACAGTGGCTTGATCGACCAGCTTATCGAACAAGGCAAAGAATACATTTTCGTATCAAATGTCGATAACCTTGGGGCGACCGTGGATTTGAGTGCGTAGCTGTTTTACTCCGTTCATCATTTTACATCGTATCATTCCATCTTGTCTTTGCATATCAGAATGCGCAACCCGGTTGACATATTCGATCCTTTCAATCTTTGGACGTAAATGCTTTGTTCTGGCAGACATCTTGTACCATATGTTCAGTACAGGTTCGGAATTTTTGATGGAACTGACGGACAAGACGAAGGCCGACATCAAAGGTGGTACCTTGATCGACTACGACGGTAACATTCGCTTGCTCGAAATCGCCCAAGTACCCTCCGAACATATGGGTGACTTCAAGTCGATCAAGAAATTCAAGATCTTCAACACCAACAATCTGTGGATCTCGACGAAAGCGATCAAGTAAGGCTTGCGGTTGGATCACTCCATTTTTCGTTTCCCACCGCACCCATCCCTTTTTCAACAACAGTTGTAAAGCACTGCCTTTCACCGCTCATACTCACCTTTGTCGTTTACTGTTTCACTCTTTAGACGTTTGGTTGAAGAACAAGCTTTGAAGATGGAAATCATCGTGAACCAGAAGACCCTCGACTCCGGCGAACAGGTCATTCAGCTCGAAACTGCCGTCGGAGCTGCCATCAAGCACTTCGACGGAGCTCACGGCATCAACGTTCCTCGTAGGCGATTCTTACCCGTCAAGACCTGTTCAGACTTGTTCTTGGTCATGTCTGACCTGTTCTCCATCCATCACGGTGTATTGGCGATGAACCCCAAGCGTGTCTTCCCGACCGTGCCGATCGTCAAGCTCGGAGACCACTTCAAGAAGGTCAACCACTTCCTTTCGCGATTCCAGTCCCCCCCTCACATTTTGGAGCTCGATCACCTCACCGTCACTGGAGACGTTACATTTGGCCAAGATGTCGTTCTCAAAGGGACTGTCATCATCGTCGCCAACCACGGAGAACGGATTGACATTCCCTCTGGTGCAATCTTGGACGACAAGGTCGTCAGCGGAAACCTTCGCATCCTCGACCACTGAAGGGTGGGACCTTGGGATTCACGACCACCAAGTCCACTTTTTGGGCCGACTTCATCCGAAATGCCTAATCGAGCTGTTGCCGCACTGTATTTTTCCCCGCATTCTGTGCTTTTATTCTTTTCACATGTCATCGGTTGGTTTCACTTTTACATCCAAATCTTTTCTGATACATGTTTGTGTGTGATCTTTGTGTGTACGTAGATTTTATAAGGACAAAACATACCAAAGTGATCAGATCCTCCAGACGAACCAACTCATTGCGGATATGAGGGAGGATGAGAGGGTTGTGAGAAGTTCATGTTCAGTCATGAAGTGCTGATATAAAATGCTTTACGCCGATTTTTGCTGAGATTCCAAACGGCGGAAGTGGCTCCAGTTCACAAATGCCAAGTGGAAACGCAAACTTACTGCCCATGACTCTCGAATTCTGACATCCCATGCACTTCATCACTATCCCTCAAGTTTCCTTACATGTCCTGGCCGTGAGGATGTTGTCGACCGTGTTCTTACTCCTAGCGCTCTTGCGAGTAGGCAGGAGGAGGCGATGACGAAGGCAAAGGCCAACTTTCCAGGGAGCTATCATTTCAATTGCGAGAAGGGGGGGAAAGGGCGCTCTCCATACTCTCAAGTCGAACAAGTGGCTTGCGTTACATACCATCTGGCCGTTACACCAATTTTTTTTGCTTTTTCGGCCTCTCTCGCACATCTGGCACCCTAACACCCGACACCCGCGGACGAGCGAAGACATCACATCCCAACGAGCAAAATGGTACGGCGAACTTGAAGCACCCCGTGTGATCACGTGGCGCGTTGTTGGCGGTCTTGAAGTTTTCGAATCGTGCTCGTTGAGACCGGCGTCGCTCCTTGGAAATGGACAGCATGGTTATTAACAGCATAATTGACTTTTCTCCCTCTCCACTTTTTCGCACAAATGATGCTGTTGTTGATCGACCTTATCTCTGTAGACGCTGTACATTCTCTACGAAACGGCGTCCGGCTACGCTCTCTTCGAGCGCCTCGAATCCGAGGAAATCGGGCAAGAGCTCGAGGAGGTGTCGAAGGCCATGCTTGAGTTGCCCAAGTTCGGCAAGATTGTCAAGCTCAAGTCATTTGCACCGTTCAAGAGCGCCGCTCACGCTTTGGAGAACATGATGGACATTAGTGAAGGTATATATCGGGAAGGCGTGGAAGTGGGGCAGGCGAGTAGGCCTGCGAAAGGATGTCGCGGAGAAGAGGCGCTAGTCAAATGATTACGAAAAGTGGTATTAAGGTATCTGACTTGTTTTTCTTCAGGTGTCGTCAACGAGTCCTTGAAGTCGTTCTTGGAGATGAACCTCCCAAAATCCGGCAAGAAGTCCAAGGTTCAGCTCGGTGTCGGTGACAAAAACCTTGCTGGTGCCATCAAGCAAGCTCTCAACTGCGATTGTGTGTCGGACGACATGATCCTCGAAGTTATTCGTGGGTTGCGTTTCCACGGTGAAAAGATGTTGAAGCACTTGAAGGACGGTGATTTGGGTAAAGCACAGTTGGGTTTGGGTCACAGTTACTCTCGTGCCAAGGTGAAGTTCAACGTCAACCGTGTCGACAACATGATCATCCAATCCATCAACCTCCTCGACCAACTCGACAAGGACGTCAACACCTTCTCCATGCGTGTCCGTGAATGGTATGGATGGCACTTCCCCGAACTTGTCAAAATCATCAACGACAACGCCATGTACGCCCGGTGTGCAAAATACATCAAAAACAAGAACAACCTGTCCGAGGATTCGATCCCCGAACTCGAGGAGATCGTTGGTGATGTTGGCAAGGCTAAGAGCATCGTTGACGCCGCCAGGGCCTCCATGGGTACAGACATCTCGGAAATCGACATGTTCAACATCGAATCCTTCGCTGACCGTGTCATTTCGTTGGCTGACTACCGCAAGAAGCTCCACTCATACTTGTACTCGAAGATGCAACAAGTTGCTCCGAACTTGAGTGCCTTGGTCGGTGAGGTTGTTGGTGCACGTTTGATCGCACACGCTGGAAGTTTGACGAACTTGTCGAAATACCCGGCCAGTACGGTTCAGATTTTGGGTGCCGAAAAGGCACTCTTCAGGTATGTTGTTTGGCCATGCAAGGCTGCACATGTTCAGGATTGAAGGCTGCTGGAAAGGAATTTGATACTGTGGAAGTGATAACGATTATCGACTCACATGTTTCCGTCTTTCTTTTTATCTATACACCTCTTACAGAGCGCTCAAAACGAAAGGCAACACCCCGAAATACGGTCTCATCTACCACTCTTCCTTCATTGGTCGTTCCTCTGCCAAGAACAAGGGTCGCATCTCGCGGTTCCTTGCCAACAAGTGCTCCATCGCTTCCCGTATTGACTGCTTCCTTGACACACCAACCAACAAGTTCGGTGAGCTCTTGAGGGAGCAAGTCGAAGAGCGTCTCAAGTTCTACGAGGAGGGTGCAACAGTCAGGACGAACGCTGAAGTCATGAAGCGTGCGATCGAGGAGGTTCAGAAGGCCGTGGCGATGGATGACGACGAGTCGGACAACGATGAAATGGATGTCGATGAAGCTTGTGAGTATTTTGCTTTTTCTGTCCCATTCCCCCAGTCCCCGGTTTGGGAATTCGTACCGGGCGTTCTGTCTTTGGGTCGCTCGGATGAGCAAAACTTGTCCTGACTATGTATTCTCTTTGCAATCGCAGCCCCCGCCAAGCGGAAGAGGGACGAAGACGAATCCGAGAAGCCCAAGAAGAAGAAGAAGGATGACGGCGAAGAAGACGGCAAATCCGAAAAGAAGAAGAAGAAGAAGAAGTCATCCGAAGAAGAGGAACAACCATCGCCAGCGAAATCCGGTGACGAGGGTGAAAGGAAGAAAAAGAAGAAGAAGAAGGATGCTGAGGCAGAGCCGGAAGAAGAGGACACTTCTGCCAAGAAGAAGAAAAAGAAGAAGAAGAAGGACGCAGGTGATGCGTAAGGAAGGGGCTGCTTCGAACGACGCACATGAGACGACTAAATGTCTTGGGTTACTCCATGGACCCAACACCCACCGTTGCGGAAGGCCGGAAGGAAGAAAGGACGATGGAATCACAGCATCGTTTTTACCACTTCATCGCGGGCGAAAGACAGTCACCACGCCCTGTACAAACCCCACACCGCGAATAACGTGATAGCACCGGCATCAGCAACCATCAACAGCATCGGCTACACAAATCCCACGAACACCACTACTCTCCGTTCTGTCTTCTTTTTTATTTTATGCGCTTTCTAGTCTGCGAATGTCTTCTTCGTATCTTTTTTTTTCCTTTCTTGCCTGAGACAATCGTGTAGCTGCTTTTTTTACAAGTTTTCTTTTTTTTTTTTGCTTAGGTTTTTTACTTATTTACTTGAGTAGAGTTAGCCCTCTGGCTGGGCGAACACACAATAAATCCAGCTGAAACCAATTACTACACAACTCGAAGACTGGGTGTAGGTTGGAGTGGTGGTCCAACATTTGACGCGACACCTGGTCCTTTCTTCAATTTTCATTTCGATTTGCAAGAATCAGGCGAAAACCCTCTTGCCCGGAAAACCATGCCGATTACTACTATTGCTGCCCGCTCGCGGCGCTCACATTCACCAAATCCGAACAAGAATGCAACAAAGACTCCAGAAATAATTGTTTACACCCTCTCACCCTCTCAACCCAGCTCTCACCCTCCCACTCAAACACCAAACAAACATCAACAACAACCCCTGTGGAATAGACAAATCATCCTCGAAGTCACCGTCCGCAAAAAGGAAACTTGCGAGCAAACACTCTTCCTTACTCTTCCCTCCCACCTTCCATGTCATTTGAGGTCGTTACGCTAGGGTTTTCACCGCACCGAGAGCGTCTCTGAATGCCGCTTTTGTTAGCCGGTCCGTTATCCCGCACGCCAGGGGAGCATCCGATGCGGGTAGTGTTTCCCTAAAGCAAAAGGCCTCAGACAAATGAATGGTTTGAATTATTGCATGGTGGACATTCAGCAACACCCCAATGTCCCGATTCCCTTCTCGCTCAAGCAATCAATGTATTGCTCCCGCATCTATCACATTCCCTTTACAGCCTGTGTCGTTTCGCGCACTAGAGTGGAAACCATGATGAGTTTGGTTTCTGGACGCATTTTGCACACAGTTGCATCGAAGAGACAAATGGTATATTGCAACTGTATTCAGCTTGAACGCATTATGCAAGGTTTTCTCCAAAAAAATTCAGATTTTCCTCCCCAAAAAGTGCATATCAGTTCTTCTGAGCATACAAGTCTCCAAAGTTTTCTCAAGCCAGACCAGCAGATGCAGCTCTTTCGGCCACGTTCTTCCAGTTGACGACACTCCAGAACGCCTTCAAGTAATCGGGGCGCACGTTCTTGTACTGAAGGTAGTAGGCCTGTAATTCGTATACGAATACGCGCATTAGCCCGTAAATCCGACTTATCCTAAAAGAGATGTGGAGAAATGACAAGTAGAAGCCAACTTCATGGTGAATACATACGTGTTCCCAAACGTCACAACCGAGAAGAGGAACGTGGGCTGAAAGTAAGCAGAATAGGGTTAAAGGGTTAGATTGTCAAAAGGCGTCCAAAAGAAGTTAACTCGCAGCAATCTTACTCGTCAAGGGATCTTGGTTCGGAAGAGTGACGATCTCGAGCTGCTTAGTGGTCTTGTTGTAGCCCTGTTCAGACAGAAGTCAATCAGAAGACCCCGAAAGATCCGGACACGGTTATCTCACGTCCTCGGAGACATCATCTGCTGATTTGTAAGAGTTGAGACGCGGACTTACTAGCCATGCCCATCCACTGCCCTGAACGCCAGCGGCTTGAGCGTTGAAAGTCTTCTTGAACTCATCCAAGGAGCCCCAGTTGGTGTTGATGGCCTTGAGAAGGGCACCATCTATGTTTGATATCCGTTTTTATTAGCGACAGGCAAAATGGAATGATGACAACAAGTCGAGTGAATCCATACCTTTCGGGGGCTCACCACCACCGAGCTTTGGTGGCGCCATGTTCGTCCAGAAGATACTGTGGTTGATGTGCCCTGGGGATTTTCGTAAAACAGATTAGATTTTCCACCAAAATTCAAACTGTCACCAACTCTGTTTTCATCACAAACCTCCACCGTTGAATTTCATTGCGGGCTGCAAGGCGATTTGGGTGGTGAGATCGTTCTTTGCCTTAGCTTCGTGGAGTTTCTCCTCCGCGACGTTCAAGTTGTTGATGTAGGTTTGGTGGTGTTTGGAGTGGTGGAGTAACATGATCTCGGCTGTCGGAATAACAGTATGTGCAAGGACGGTATTGTGAGCTGCAGGAACCTTTCATACGAAGGCAAACACGGAAATCGAGCACCTACCAGAAATGTAGGGTTCCAACTGTTCAAGAGAAACGCTCAGGTTATTTGATGATTCTTGAATAGCCCTGGCAACACCGTTTGCGCCGTTTCCCCCTAATTCAATCTACTTTACCGCATTGTAGTCGTATGGCAAATCAGGCAAAGTGTGTTTGCTTCGAACAGTGCCCAAAGAGCGGGGAACGGCGCGGGACGAGGTTTTGAGGATTCTGGCGAACATATTTTTTCGATTCTTCTGGCTGGGCGTGAGAGGGGAGCACAGCGAATTTAGCACGCTTGAGATTAGCAATTAGGTGACGATTCGAGGTTGCCATCGACACTTCCGCAACATACCTGGACGTTCGTTCAAGAAAACTCCAGATTGGGGAGGGTTTGGAGGGTATGACAGGAGCTCCCTTTTATACCCAGGGGGCCAGAGCTTGAGGCGTAATCGATATACAAACAAGTGTCGATTAGGTTTTGGTTCCCATAGTGGTGGAAACATCTCGAAACCTCTTTCCCGCGTCGTTCTGAGCAATTTTCTCCGCCCATCAAGATGCCCGACCTCCGCCGTATCGAAAGAGAAATCCGTCAATGTCAAACGTACGCTATTCGCACTTGTGGACATTTCCGAGCAGAGCAACTCAACTAATACACCTCACAATCTTTTCCTCTTCTACACGTCAGCAACGATTTGGATGGAATTGAAGTAGAGGTGGTGGATGGGATGTTGACTCATCTAAAGGGGACGTTTGTGGGGCCTGAGGGGACTCCGTACGAAGGTACGTTCAGTTGGTTGGTCTTGCTGTTCCCCAATATCGTCTTTGTTATCAATGAAGCTTAAAAGGAACGGTTGCGTTCTTAAAGGAGGCAAATTCGTTGTTGATATTATCATTCCCGAAAACTATCCTTTCTCGGGTGAGTAAACCTTGACTCAACTTCATGCTTGTCGGAGTTGACGCGTCTGTTTAATTCTCCGCTCTCAGGACATGACACGGTCTAACATGTCTCCTACTCTGAAAAGCACCAAAGGTTTGTTTCCGAACGAAGGCATTCCGATCATCTGAAAGGGAAAAGAAGAGACGGAATAGACAAGAACGGGGGGGGGGGGGGGGGGGAAAAAAGGCACCAAAAAAATTTTTTTTTG
>JADGJF010000844.1:0-14163 GCA_027596845.1 Quaeritorhiza haematococci
GGAAGGACCTAAGGGACGAAGGAAAGAAAGAGTGAGATGGCTTTGTGTTCGTTTTGGTTTTTTTTGATACCTCTGATACCCTGTTGAGTTTTGGCGGTTTTTGTATTTATGATGAGGCGAGGTGGATGCAGCATGGGCGGAGTTTGAATTTTAAAAACAGAAAATGGAAACTCCGACATGTAACACAAGGGTCTCACGTGCTTGTGTAATGGTGGCCCTGTACGACTTTACAGCAGTTGACTGGCGGGTCGCGGATGACCCTGCGATGACCTTTGAATTGAATTATTCACCACTTTTTTTGGGTGTGCTAATGGACGGATAGATCCAGCATGCCAGACTCGCTCACGGACTCGGACACGCATACATACACCAACGGTGGAGCTTGCAGGGTCGCATTTGGACTCTGTGGGAGGGGTGAACGGGCAGTGCATTGGACCCTGCTCTTCCTGACGATGACAGGCTTCGGGAGTGCGTCGATAGGGGGCAAGATGTATGAGGGACTGAAAGACTGGTGAGTTGGTGGGGATATGGGTGAGATAGAGAGTTGCGTGCCGGGGTGTATGGGGTGGTGGGTGTGGGTAGGCGTTGGTATATGCGGATTCTTCGAGTTCTTTATTGGATAAGGATCTATTTTCCTTACTTTTCTGTTGTCTTCCGTTCCTTTCAGATTGTCGATGCCAAGTCTGTGGTCCTGTTGGTTCAGAACCCGTTCTTGTTTCAGACGGTGTGATCATGATAATTGGGTTTTAGAGCATATCATGCGGCCGTTGGAGTTTGAGGATGTGAATCTGGATGTGAATTTACGTGTGGTCAACATTGGGTATTTGGGTGATTTGGGTTGGAAGTTTGGGTTTATGGAGGAGAGGTGGGCGGTTTCAGCTGGTTTGACCACCTTTATTTGCGATTATGCCTAACGTGGATAATATGCCACTTTATTTTTTCATGTTTGATGATGTGACGATGATGTCCTGATGCGAGCACACAGAGCTCATCCTCGGATATCCAGGTCCTTGAAGTAGCCACCGAACACGTCCAACTCGCACCCTTGGATCTCACCAATATCCCCAACGCCACTTCTACCACTGCAACCACTTTCACCTCAACCGCTCAACAAAAAGCAAAATCATCATCTGAAGGGAACGACGGCAAAAGATCGATCCACCCACAGCGGCCGGATCCTCTGAAGCAGCATTCGCTGGTGGGCTTGATGTCAAATACCCTGCTGCGGAAATCGAGACTGAATCGTCTACGTCTCTGTCTGCTTCTCTGCTTCGGAGGGGCCTGACGTTTTCGGTTTCTTGTTCTGGAGAGGGGGCCGATGGGGGAAGGAGGGTAGGTGATGATACGGGCTTGGAGTCGGGGACGGACGTCGTCGAGGATGACCATGACCGTCGGAGTTGTGAGGACGATCAGTTGTTATGATGGATGGGATGATGTGAGGTCGCTTTTGTGAAGGAGTCGGAAGGTTTTAGAGAAAATGCAGGCGCGTGGAGGGGGTAGGAAAGTGAAAACGAAAGACACTGGCATAAAGGACCAATGAAACACCGAATATGAAAATAGCAAATGTAAAGATCAGCAAAACATGATTTTTTTTCCTGCCTTGACATATAATCTTTCATTGGCAGATTTGACCTTTGACAATTTGAATCTTTCAAAGCTAGGTCTCTTCAGGCGAGGGCTGGGGCGAGGGACACTTTCTGAACGCAATTGTAATCACCGTAGTTCGATCTCTTCTGGGTCAAAGCCCCCTTCTGTGTGCGATACTCGTACGCCCAGGCGCGAAACCGCGAAACCTCCAAGCCCCGAAAGAGCCGCCGGGTTCGACGTGCGACGCTGTGAAATCCCATCGGTTCGGCTCAATTTGGTTCAATTGCGTAATTTTCTTTTTCTTTCACGCAATGTGGTGGAAGGTAAGAATCCATCGAAACGTCGGAGTACCGGTACCTACCTACCTGCCTAGGTTTTTGAGTTAGAGCTGGAGTTGAATTCACCACTTTCAAAACATCAAAAAGACGGTGCTAATGCATTTGGTTCCTCACCAGCAGAATGCATAACCGGACAGCCCACTGAAAGCCGTAAAGTCTTCATCCATCACCGTCACAGTCGAATAACGACAGCCGAATCACCACATTCCTCGCACACGTCGACTTTGGATTCTGCAATCACATTCTCTTCTAACCATACTCATGTCGTCGCAAACATCTCCCACCGTACCCTCCCCTCGATCCTCAGCATCAAGAAGTGTGGAGGAGGAGGGAGACACAGTTGCCATTGTCGTTAATGGATCGAGTGCGAGTGATGCGCAGAAGAAACCCGAGGCGGGGAGTGGGGAATGGAGTGCGTGGGTCACGGTTGTTGGGCAGGTTTTAATCGGACTTCTGTGAGTATGGGTGAACGTGCGGTGATGTTGGGGTGATATATCGAAAAGAGGGGGTGGAGAGAGATGTGTGTTGGAAGAACTAAACTAATTTTTCATCATCGCCGGTTTGTTTTCGTTGGGTTTTTTCCATCAACGAAGGTTCGGTTTCTTCTTGCAGAAGGGGCGTGTGTATGAACCGAGGGTTATTCAAGGCCAGATGTTGATGCAGGATTTCACGATGCTTCAAATGTTTTTGTCGGCAGTTGCGACGACGCAGTTTATATCCAGTATGTTTCAGCCATGCTGTCTTAATTCCTTCAGCCAATGCCTGCGTTTTCCCTCAAAATAGGCGTTCAATCGCGTTCAACATGCAACATCACTTCTCAATTGATGTACTAATCCGATCCTTTCCCTCATGGCCCACAGTCTTCTCAACCTTCCTCCCGCACTCCCCCCACTTCACCACCTGGCGCCAAGCATACACCCTCAAAAAGAACGATCGAGGGATGCTCTCCACAGCCCTAGGCGCCGGTCTCGTCGGTGTCGGGATGTCCCTCGCTGGCGCATGTCCCGGGACCGTCATGGCGCAACTCGGTTCAGGAACATCTGGGGCTTGGATTGCATTGTTGGGGGGTGTGGGTGGAGTTTTGGTTCTGGCATTTGTGGAGGGTGGGGTGAAGAAATGCGTGCATCCGGTGTGCAAGGTGGAGGGGAAGGGGGTTGAGGAAGTGGTGAGTATGAAAACTCTGGGTGTTGGGGGCGGAAATTTACAATTTCATGCTTGAAGTCTTCTCTGAAATATGTAGCGAAACTCATGCACTCCTCCTTGTCATTACATACCAGGTGAAGATCCCCTACATCATCGCCGTCACTGGTTCCTTCATCGCATGCACCGCATTCGTTGTCATCTGTGCGGTTGTGTTGCCGAATTCTCAGCCTTTCACACCGACGATTGTTGATGAGCGGAACATTTTGATTGTTTCAGGTAAATCATTGAGGGTGAAAGGGATAGTGTAAAGATTATGCGAAAGATTTAGATCTCCTCGACAAAAACACCTGATGCGCTGACTCTACTATCGTCATTTCATCCTTTTCTTCCTTTTTTCTCGGGGCATAACAGCCTGGGCACCATGGGCCTCTGGCATCGCCATCGGCCTCCTCCAAATCCCCACAATCCTCCTCACCCAACAACCCCTCGGGATGTCCTCCGGTTTAGTCGCAATCCTCTCCCCCATCGCAACCTACATCCTCAAACCCCTCAACCTCATCTCCGATTCCTCCGAAATCGCAAAATGGAACTTCCCCTCCCTCCGCGCCTTCTCCAAAATCCTCAACATCGCCGCCGTCATTCTGGGTGCGTTTGTCTCCGCTGTCATATCAGGGATGGTGGGTGTGGCGCCTGGGTTGATTTCAGGGGTTCCTGTGGAGAAGGGCGGGCCGTACACGATTGGGGAGGGAGCTGGACCGATTGTGCAGACGGTGGTGGGTGGGTTTGTGATGTACTTTGGGGCGAGGATGGCGGGAGGGTGTCCGAGTGGGCATGGGATTAGTGGGTTCTCGTTTTTGGCTTCGACGAGTGTGGTAGCGGTACCGTGTATGTTTGCGGGGGGCATTGCGACGGCGTTCGCAGTGAAGGCTATTGCGGGTTTGTGAGTCCCGAGGCCATTTCTTTTTGTTATCCCCCTTTTGTTCCCCTGATTTCTTATAATACGCTTACTTTGTAAAGACCTTGTGTGTTAGTTAGTCAAGTACCCCTGAATGTACATGGATCAGAAAACCTGCCGTCTGACGCCTCATGGACATACACATAAGCTCATCGCAGGGTGGGGCTCCTAATTTTGCAGTTCAATTCGTCACATGTTATGAAAGCAGTCTCATTGCGATTTCTGCTGTTGATGAAAACATTCTTCTGTCATTTTTCCTGCGACTCCCTTTCCAACACTCTTCATCTTGCCCCGCATAAGTCTCGCACCACCTCCCTCTTTCTTTTCGTGGATGATCATCGATGATCAACGGCCTGATTTCAAAGCAGAGAAGGAGGAATGAAACTAAGAAAGGGTAAATCCCAAAAAACAGAGTATTATATATGCAACGCCAGCCATCCTTTTCGTTGCAGATGCACTCTCCACTTCTGGTAATAAGCGGAATCCGATACATACATCACACCAGTCTGTGAGCCGGAAAAAAAAAAAAGAAAGAAAAGAAATAAAGATTAAGGGGAAAAGCAAAGACGGGGACAGAGACAGAGGAAAGCGTATTCAGGTGGATCCCCGAGTACTTGGTGTGGATCAGTCGTCGGCGGTTGGCAAACGATGGTACTCGCAGTAGAAATACATCTTTCTTCCCCGCCACCCACAAATTTGTTTCCAGTGCTCGCAACTTTGCCCTCAACTCATCCGGACATTTCCAATAATCAAACTTCAGCTGCAAGGTTCACATCTGCGGACAATTTCGCAGGAGTTTGGAGGGGCTTTCCCTGCTCCGGCGTTGTGTGGGATGAAGATCCGCGTTCGGATGGGGTGAATCGAGAAAGATTGGACAAGACACTTCATAGCCTTCTGACATATACCACGAGAACTTCACTGATGCGAGACGTGAAAAGAAAGCGCGGACACGCACTCAATCCACTGATGGCCGGTACTCTCAAAAGCCACCTATCCCCCACAGCATTCGAGTCTCTTCGACGTCTCTTCCCGCAATTCAATGGATCCTGTGAATGACAGGTGCTGCGAAGAAGGTAAATCCAGGAGCGATGTCATGCTTGCCGCAAGGTGGAGCTTGAAAGTCGTTATCCACGATCTGGACGGCAAGATTCTAATGTGGCCTGTGTTCGGCGTGCCCCAACTGATGTTGTGGCGGCCATCCAAGAACCGGTACGATGACAGCGGAGTGAAAAGACAGACGTTACTCCAAAGGATTGGGATGGCGACGCTATGCCAGCCCCTGTTCACTTGTGAACAAACGGTGTAGATCCGACGTACACTCTTAGTCTGCCATCCAAATAGAGATCAAAATCTCTGAATCGATTGTGTATTGACGCCTCCACGTAGTTGAAAACGATAGGCACGACTTCGGGAGGAAGCGTTGGAGATACTGAAGCAACTGAATGTGTGCGTTTTGAGAGTTTGAGGTAAAATCATTCTTACTGTAAGTTTGGATCGGAGCGACAGTTTGTTGGTTCGGAACGCGCGACGGATACCGGGATGTGGATGGTTGGATGTCGACGACGCAGTCCCCCTCCGATCGTTCAGGTTCCCCTCCATCTTCTTCACCCCGATCTTGAATTCTTTTGTGCAGTTCCTTACCCTTCGAAAGACGAAGCAAGGTCCTCACGATGTAGTTTCCTGGAACAGCTAGATAGGGGTTCTCTGAAGTGGTCCTGATGGCGTCTAAGAATAAGAACTTGAAAAGATGGTATGCGAAACGTTCGAGGGGCGTCAAGGGGGGAAGGGAATCGCTGCCGTGGTTGTGCCAGTTGTCGATGACCTTGAAGGTACTTCTCTGCACTCCACATTCAGAGCTGTGCCGGTATGGGCGACAACACTGGTTCAACCGGTGCCATAACTCAGCGAGAGAGGGATATGTGGAGAGCTGTTGGAGTTGTGCGATTTCGGGCAGCTCACTTTGCGAAGAGCGAATCAATGCAAGTTGGAAGTGTGCAGTGAACCTTTTAGTAGAAACACCACCTGTTGGTCAATTGATCAATGAAGTCCATAATTCGCCGCTGTCCATGGAAGGCATATACCTGTGACTATTGAGTCGAATAGTGTAGAAACTCCAAAGCGTTCCGCTTCGCAATATGTTGGTTTGAGTTCCGAGTAGTTTCGTGGAATTGTGTTGGCTGTTCGCATTTAGGTTGTGTTGTCTTCGCAGAAGACGGGCTGCGTGTCAATATTGGAGGCAGTGCATGCTTTTGGTACTGGCTTCTTTCCTACTTGTGTCGGCGCGCACGGCAACTGAGCGTTCTCGACCCTTTTCACCGAAATAAAAGCGATTACCAATATGGACGGGGATCGTTGGCACTGTGAACATGCTCTTGATCGCCATCATTGTTTTATCAGGTAAGACATCAGTACGTCGAGAGATTCTACGTCTTTGGCAAGGCCAGAAGACAAGTTGACGTTTTGCGACCCTTTTTCTTTCCGTTTCTCGCCGCCACGTCCATTATTCAACATCTAAAGCTACCGTGGATCTTGCGATCGATATTTCGCCACCTTGCTCGCGTCCGAAATTTGGAGGGAAACAAAAGGCAGGATCCACTGCTTTCTTGACAGCAACTGTCTTCCAATCGGAAGGGACTACACCGATGAGTTTCTGAGCGGGTTGAAACATGCCCAGGTGGTCTTGTTTGTTGTTTCCGACGAGGCGTTGAAAAAGATTCAGCAAGCTGACGAGGATATGGATAATATGTTTCTGGAGGTTGTGTTCGCCGCACCGTTGCCGCCCTTGCCAGCACAGTCGATTTCTCTTGCAGTCCATTACTATTTTGTGCGCAAGTTGAGTTTCGGTTTATAGGATCTTCCCCTCACCCCCTTTCCCGTTCTCCGCCTAAAAAGTGGGAAACAGCAGTATGCCAAAACAAAACAATTATCCCGTTGTTGGTAGCAACACGGGAAGGAAATATCCTGAAAGAATTCAACAACTTTGACACATCGAAGTTCCCCACGAAGTACCATTGCCACGACCGCAGTCCCCGAAAACAGACGATCAGGGATGTCATGAAGTACATCTTCAGCTTACATGGAGTTCATTGCGACATCAATGACGTGAACCGGTATGAAAAGGCTTTAAGCCATCGACATTCTATCCATGTTTCAAATGTTTTCTCTCAACAGATATTGATGTTCTCTTCGTGCACATTCCATCTCCACTCCGCCAGAGCTGTCAAAAGAATATTTGAGCAGGTGCCTGATCCAGCCAACGACATTTCATCAATGAACATTCAAGCAGGTCACTTTCCATATTATGAATGGATGCTCAGATAACATTTACTGTTTTATCATATTCGCATGAACTGATGAAGCTCACAGACCTATTGTTCATCAACCCAAAATGAAAAACAGGAACGCCCGGAGTCATCGAGAACATCATCACTCTCGTCGGCACAACAGGGTTTTTCCAACTGATAGGACAAGGCGTACGCCCGAAAATCGAAATATGTAACAACTCTGATGAAGCCGTTGAGGTATCAATATCCAAAGACTGGACCCCAGACGATGATAGTCCGACGTTTATGGCACCAGGAGCTGGTGGTGTTTGGGGAAGGAGTATATCCGCGTCAAAGTACCGAGTCAAGGTTTACTGCTCCGAGAGCCGCACTTTGAAGCGGGGTTATTCATTGCTGTTGAAGAAGGCACCGCCCGGCGGATCTTTTCGACTCAACGTAATTCGAGACGGTCGTCTGGAGATAAATGGAGGCGCGGTGTCGTCAAAGTTACTTGAGCTGCAGGAATGGGAAGTGCGTGATGACAAAATCCTGATACCCGAAGGAACTAGTTTGTAGCCTTGAAATGACAACCTCTTACATTTGAGTTCATTTCTGTTTTCTTTGCAACATGTTTCTGTGACTAGTTTACATACGTATAGATAGATATGTATTTTATTCTGGCGCAACCCTATAGGTATTAAAGTGTGAAAACTGTGAAAGCTTAGACATGTGCTCTGGTTCTTTCTGTTTTTGACATTAGAATGCTCGCAGTTCTGTAGATGTAGCATGTCCTCCCTCCATGTTTCACTCCAAATCCCGCTTTGCCAAGTGGTGGCAGCGGATGATGTCCGTATCAAGTTGGCCGTTATGGGAGCAACCAGAAAACTCTCGCGAACAATCATGACGGAACGAAGGCACAGTGGGGTCAAGTTCGAGTGCGAATTCACTTGGTTCACCTGGTTCTTTGTTTACTTTCTGGGTGGCTAAGTGCAACGTGTGATTAAGAACCTGCTCACCGCAAGCGCCAACGGAGTGGAGCTCAAGTGGAGCTATGGCCTCAATTTAAACACTTTTATCGCCCGCATTCGGCCCGGTTCTGGACTTTGGCGATGAAGTATTCCTCAAAAAGTACCTCAAAGTCGTCGAAAATTGGCGCAATGGTTCGCTTCCCCTGTCGACACCACTCGATCGTCTCGAACACGGTCTATTCACTTTTCTTTTCGATGCCCTTAAATTGATTTCGGAGGATTTGGGTTTCGCCAAAGTAGGGAAGTACATCGTGTGGACCTTGCTTCGTCTTTCGCAAAACCGAAAATCGCACACAAAGTTTCAAGGTTGCCGGTCGCGGGGAGGCAATGGAGGGAATGCTGAAAGTGGAGAGGGACTGTTCCGACTATCCCAGTCTGATGACAAGTCGCTACCCGAGTCTCATGATGCGAACGAACAGACTGTCGTCCCGACTCAGCCTTGTAGTCAAATTCCCCAAACTCCCAGACCGCGCGGGTGAAGTTTCTTCAGTTGCTCCATCGCTGCCCCCCGAAGTCGTGGCTATCGCTTTCCGTCATCTGGAGGTGTCGATATGGACTCAGTTCCTTTCAGAAAAGTATCGTTGGCATCCCTTTCTGGGTAGCAGAGCGAGAGTGACTGGTCAAATTCACCAAGCCCTTCGCGCTGTTTCACTCGTCAACAGAAGCTGCCATAGCGTCGCCACACCACTCCTATGGAACAGCGTTAGGCTGATCACTCCGCGGTCATCGTATGGATTCCTGGACGGACTTTACAACAGCAGTTGGGACTCGCCGAACACAAGCGAGATCAGAGTCTTGCCGTCTCGAACGTGGATGACGACCCTTAAGCTTCACTGTATGGATGGTCAGTGGCTAGGGCAAGCAGTCCTCCGAAATCTGTTTCTATTTCCCAATCTTCGTCGACTGACCTTACGTGCCCTGAAGCCGCAAGATACATCTTGGCTGTTCTATCAAGACCTACCATCATTGCAGCATCTGTCGATATGGGGATGCGTCGAATTGGAACATAGTGGAACTTTTTGGACGGTGTATGGTTCGTGGATGTATGAGCCATCGGTGGATTGTGCGTGCCCGGGCCTTCTTTTCGCGTCTCGCATCAGTCAAGTTCAAGTGGTACCACACACAAGCCAGCACAGTGGTCTGTCCAGCCCTCCTTGATACCGCCCATCCCAACCTCCGGTAAGTCACAATCCCAGGAAAGATCTCACTTTATGATCTTCGAGATCTGTTCAGAAAGTGTTCCAGTGCTCTCACGGTGGTGTGCTTTTCTGGGCAGACAATTACACAGCCGACAGTAGAGGATTTGGTAACGAAATGCACCGGTTTGCGTGCACTTTGTCTTTGGGGAGAGATTATTGGGGATTTTGAAATCTTGATGGAGTCATGCGGACCTCGGCTTATCGCCTTGCAGCTGGGAAATGATGGCTATAAATGCTTCAAGAATCCCGAGCTTGTCCAGTTGGTCGCTATCCACTGCGACTCACTGAAATATCTGAGCATTTCGCTCTCACTTACTCCGGAGGAAGCAGAATCGATTCAAGAGGATCTCGATAGCCTGGTGCAGCAATGCGGGCCAACACTACGATACTTGTCAATCAATCTCGTGTGCCCTGATGTCGCTCACACCAACGCCAACATCGATTCTGAAAGCGATGAAGGCGAATACTATCAAGAACCCGAATGGCCAATCTCAAAATCCAACCTCATCCGTACTATCTCCCGCTGCTGCCCATGTCTCCGCGGTCTCAGGTTATCCACCGAAAATGTAATCGATGACGACTCATCAAAAGATCAGTGGAGGGCTGTGGAAGAACTCTTGCGGAATTGCCCGCACCTACACACGTTGCAGTCGAAGTTCAACTTTAACTTCCGCAGCCGGAAATGTCCGCTTGAACTGCGGACAAAGTTGAGGGCGCTGGATATGGACGGGATGGTGTGGTCGGCGAGAAAGAAGTACTTCAACTGGGAGCACTACCCTCTGCCAACATCGGACAATTCTGTGGCCCCAATCATTGCACCCTAAGCGCTTCCTTCCCCCCTTTCTCTCTCCTTCTCTCTTTCCCAATCTGCACCTGAGCTGTACCGCGACGAGGAGGGAGTAGAAGGACTGAACTCTGCACTAAGCATTCCAGAGGGTCCACTACCACTACCTCGATCCCTCGGGAAACTCTCCCAGCTTTCTCTCCGTTCTCTACCTCCCCGGTATCCCTCTCTTTCTTTTTCTCTCTCCCTGTCTCTGTCTCTGTGCTCTCTATCCTTCTCTCGCTCCCTATCACGATCAACACGATCTCGCTCTCGCTCTCGCCCCACCCTCTCCCGATTCCTTTCTCTGTCCCGCCAATCCACGTCTCGGTCAAGTGAAGATGATGTCGAGTACCCTCGGTCACGATACGCAACGCTGCCCACAGCGCCGCCGCCAGCAGCGCCGCCGATGCTGGAAGTGGAGAGCCTGTCACGACTGCTGCTGCTGTAATGTTCACGTTCACGGTCCCGATCTCGCTCTCGGTCACGATCCCGCGGGTGGGCTGTGGTAGAGGATGTGATATACTCTCTCCCAACACTCGCTGTGGGTGAAGATCGAGCCGAAGAAGAGTTGCGGTCCCGTTCTCGATCGCGATCTCGTTCTCGGTCCCTGTCCCTATCTCTGTCCCGATCGCGTTCCCGCTCACGTTCTCTCATGTCTCGATCCCAATCTCGTCTGCCACTGATCGCGCGGTCTCGCTCTCTATCCCTCTCCCGATCCCTTTCCCGATCTCGCTCCCTATCCCCACTATAAGCGCCGTCGCGACTATTATTCCGACTACCCTCATCACGACTTCGCCGGTCATGTGGGATAGTACTACCTGTGCTGGCGATGGATCTATCCCGTTCACGCCCTGGCCGCTCCCAGTCGCTTCGATCGCGGTCTCGGTCTCTGTCTCGGTCCCGATAATCTCGATCGCGATCACGATCTCTATCACGTTCCCGATCACGATCACGCACACGCTCCCGATCACGATCACGGTCCCGGTAATCACGTTCATACAGCGCGGAGCTTCCTGCTTTGCCCTCACTGCCAGCCCCACTCACACTTCCCCTTTTGTCTCTTGCCAAGTCACCAGTAACAGTCGAAAGTCCGCTCAACTTATCTTCTCCAGCAACAACATCTGTTGGTGAAGCAATCAACCCATGATGTTGTGAGTCCAACCCGCCAACCCCCACAGCTGCAGGACCACCAGCACTCGTAAGTATCATTGGCCCAGTCGGCGCTGGGGCGGCTCCAGCAGCCGCAGCCGCAGCAGCAGCAGCAGCCATCATCATCATAACCCCCCCTTTGCCATCCTTCCCATCATTCATACCATCCATCACTATTCCATCCATATCATCGTCCTCATCTCCTCCATCATCATCATCTTCCTCCCCCGATTCACCATCCTCCTCATCGTTTTCCTCACCCTCTTCACCCTCAATACACTCCATAGATTCCACCCCATCCTCCTCATCATCACCTTCCTCTGAACCATCCCCGACCCCCGTACCTACATCAACACCCTCAGCATCACCAACTGCCCCCTTCTTCTTCCTCCTCTTCCGCTTCTTCTTCTTCTTCACCCCATACAACGCGGCCATATAAATCTCTGCAGCCTTCGCAGCCTGTGCAGCAGCAGCAGCTTCCGCCTTCCGACGCTCCTCTTCCTGCTTCTCAGCCTCTTCCTTTTGGAGGAGTGACTCACGTATCGCGGCGAGGGCACGGTTTTGTTCTTCTTCATCTTCTTCGAGTTCGCCTTCTTCAGATTCTTCTGCGTCTCCTGTTCTGGTTGCTGCTTTGGATGCACCTCTACCTGTGCCTTTTTCACCTCCTTCGTGCTTGCGGACTGAATCGCCATGGGTGATGGTGGTCTTGGTGGGCGAATTCGATTTGGTGGGTGACTTTGACTTTGCTTTTTCATGTCGAGGGCTGCGAGCAACTCGTGCCACTGAGGTCCTTGACTGGTCTTTTGTCTCCGAAGCCACGTCCTCACCGTTCTCACCGTTCTCACCACCCAGCCGCTCCTGCGAGGCAGTACCGCTTACATCTGATTGTGCCTCGTACGCTTCCATTGTTGCTCCGCCCGAACTCAGCTTCCTTTCCGCTTCTGCTTCTGTCCGTTCTTCACTGTCCGCGCTTTCCTTCACACCAACATGACCACCAGCACTTTGCGCACCCGAAGACGGTTCCACTTCCTCGCGCTTACGCAACAAAGCGTACTCCTTAAGTCCAATACGCTTCCGTTTTTTGGGTTGTTGCTCCACTTCGGTCGGGGTAAAAACCGCTGACGGTTCTGCTGTTTCACCTGAAGCAGACGCGGAAATTGAAGCCGGGGTCGGCGGTTCGGTCTCTTCGTGTGCTTGGTGTGGTAGTGGGGGCTGCTGATATGACACATCAGTTGACGTCGCAACCTTGAGCCCCATCTCAGATTGATCTGGTACGGATGGGACTTTCCCAGAAGCAGACGTAGAACTTTGCTGGAATGTGCTTGTTGTGCTCAGCGTAGGGGTATATGTCGAAACAGAAGTAGGCGCCGAAAGCGGCCTTGGAGCAGGAGGGGCCGGAGCAGACATAGGCATTCGATCATCCAGCTGCAGCGCCGCCGACGACAGCAGGTCCAACCCGCTCAAGAATGACTGGAACCCACCATCACCCCCAGAGCCGCTTCCTCCGACTGTGCCACGGTGATGATGTAGTGGAGCAGATTGTGGCGACTGCTGCTGCGCAAATTGTTGGTTGTGATTGCTATATCGAGACGACCCTCCATCGTCCCAACCCGAAGCAGCGCTTTTCCGCCGCCAAAGGTCTTTCTCCACAGTCGGACGACCCGAAGAAGACGCCGACACAACTCCCTGCATTCCCAAAACCCCCTCTTCGTCGTCCTCCTGTTCATCCTCTCCAGATCCGTCCTGCTTCTCTTCCTCACTATTTACAATCCCTTGCCGTTTCTCCTCGTCCTCGTCCTCCTCACTGCTACTAAATCGACCTCGTTCATTGGTTCGATCACCAGACTCCATCTCATCACCACTAGTAAGAGAGGCAGCCCCCCGTTTCCGTCGCTTTTCATCCCCACCCTTTTTCTTTTTCCGGGGCGTCCCCGGGCGGCCCGCCGATCGCCCTGGTGCTGGACCGGACCCCGTTCTACGGCGAATCGGGCGGCCAGGTCGGCGACGTGGGGACGATCCGGGGCGCGGGGTTCTCGTTCCGGGTCGACGACACGAAGAAGGAGAACGACTTCTTCCTGCACCTGGGCCGCGTGGTCGAGGGGACGATCGACGTGGGCGTCGAGGCGACGGTGACCGTCGACCCCGAGCGTCGGCAGGCCATCCGACGCGCCCACTCGGCGACCCACCTGCTGCACAAGGCCCTGCACGAGCACCTGGGCAAGCACGCCCAGCAGGCCGGCAGCAAGGTCGAGCCCGACCGGCTCCGCTTCGACTTCTCCAACCCCGAGGCCGTCGGCAAGGAGCGGCTCCAGGCGATCGAGAAGACGGTGAATGAGCTGGTGATGACCGGCTCGCCGGTGAACTGGAGCCTGATGCCGATCGCCGAGGCCAAGCAGCTCGGCGCCATGGCCCTGTTCGGCGAGAAGTATCCCGAGGTCGTCCGCGTCGTCCAGATGGGGGACTTCTCGCGCGAGCTTTGCGGCGGCACCCACCTGGACAACGTGGGGCAGGTGGGCCTCTTCAAGATCCTGGGCGAGGAGTCCGTGGCCGCCGGCACTCGCCGGATCATCGCCCTGACGGGCAAGGCCGCCCTCGACTTCGTCCACCAGGAGGAGGAGACGCTGGGGAACCTCTCGGCCAGCCTTCGCGTCCCCGCCGCCGAGGTGAGCGACCGC
>JADGJF010000845.1:0-14158 GCA_027596845.1 Quaeritorhiza haematococci
ATGGGGGGGTGAGGGGGTGAGGAAGAAAGAGAGAACGAATGGAGACTTATGTTTATAACCAAGTTTTGCATTGCTTTTTGGAATTAGCTGTGGTGTTCTACGAAGAATTACAACTTGACTGTTACTGAAGATAAGTTGGCACAGTATCTGAACGAGTATCTGATTCCCCGCAGCAAGCAAAATTGCAAAGGTCTGGTAAGCAGTCAAGAGATAGGCTTTGTAAGTATTTTTCGCAAGATCCAATTGTTGCCCATCTTCTTAAAAGAACCAGCACATGCACTAACATCTATTTTCTTCAGTCCAAAATCAAACGGCATATCAAAGCCATGGTCAATTTGTGGAGTGCGCAAATCCAGACAATGGACTCCAACGAACGACCAGAGCACCCGCGTTCCCCTCTAGTTAAACAAATTTTAAGAAATTCCTTATATCAAGAAACTCAGCGAAAAAGAAGGTAAGCATTTCGAAATCAGTTGAGAAAACCTTGTTCCACTTGTTCCATTGTCCTCAACCTCTAAAATATTCTGCCCGTCCATTGCAGACACTATGTCGACAAGGGGGAAGGGACGCTGCTGGATGGATACACAGATGAAGAACGAATCAGGATCGTGAATGAGCTCCTCAAAAACCGGTGACTTCAGGACACTCTGTGACTTCAACCTGGGAGACTCAACCCTACGTCGAGGCGACAAGAAACGGAAGCTTCTCCTTTCACTGACAGATCTTTTTTTGATTGAATTGAAGGAAGACGGACCCACCCAAGCACACGCTTTGGTGATGCAGATTGGGGAGAGTAAGACAAACAGGGTTAGTGGGCAAGGCATACATATTCATGATCCATTTATGTACAGAATAGAACGAGATTGATTTTCATGTTAATATCATGATGTCTTTATGTTTGGTTCAGAACAGCCGCAAGGAGTACTGGGCAGTTTACCGTATGGTACAAGAATGTACGCCACTCTCCCTTGATGGCCTTGGCCTTGTATCTCTTCCACCGATTTCATGTCGGTCATGAAGATTTCCCTCCTTCGCATCTCGAAAAGATTGGTTGGTTGATTATGAAGATTCATTTCTAGCTCAGTTCGTCTTGTTCATGCTGCTGATTGACATGATTTGAATTTGGTTTTGGCATAGGTACGACATATGTCTGCTGAAAGGAAGAAATCGGAAAAAGCCTATTTCCTACAACGAGATCTACAAAGCCTTGAGACAGGTGTTGCAGCGCTTGGGGATTCGCCTAGCCAAGGTCTGCCATGCAAACAGGGGTTCTGGGGCACATCATTGCGACAACCTCAGGTAAATATAATGCACTACTCCTGTGACATTCGTAATTGTGCCTGTGCTTGAAGAATTTGAAATTATGATCAAGAATATTAATATAACAGAACTCATTTTCACTTGCTCGTTTTTCTGTAGGGTTTCACATGAAGATATTGCTAGACAGGGTCTCTGGAATAGTTGACTGGGTGACATGGACCTTTCCTAACTTGGGTTTCCAAAGCAGGCTATGCGAGCCCTTGCTGGATTTCCCCCGACAGGAGGAAGCTATTTCATCCCACGAGCTCAGCTCAACGTGCCCGAGGACTTCGTGAAGCACGTTTTTCCGCAAGCACACGAGCTGCTCGAAGAAGTCAAGAGCCGCACTGGGGAAGAGCAAGATCTTGCGGCTGTTGGATTTCTAAGACTTCTTTGCTTTCTCTCAACAGTTCTCCTGCAAGACGCACCATTCCTCATGGAGGAATTTCCCAATTTGTGCATTAGGCGGGAAGGCGTCTTTGCATCGGCAGACTATTGAGCTTGGGCAGCCCAGGCAAAGCGTCAAGTTACTGAGATGGAAACAGATGTCACGATCCTCCGACCCCTGCAAGACGCCCAAATCCTGGAAATCTTGATCACAGCGTTTGTCAATGCCTTGCAAAGCGTCAACTTGAATGTAAGGCAAATGCAAAATGAACTGGTGAGCTGAATGGATTGCATTGAATCCTGTTTGGTGCCAGCACTCAGCAACAGCAATCGCATTCAGCAATGACGGGTCCTCGACATACAGCTGGTCAGCTTGTTGCTGTCCAGGATGAGGAGGGGTACATGAAATGCTATCCGGAGTCATTCAAATCGATTTGGGATGAGTACAAGCAAGGTCACAATGGAAAATCGTTTACGATTGGATCAAGAAAGTCGGTGAAGAGCGATTTGGTGGTATGTTGATGTTTTTTCCACAACATGGGTTTTGAAAAGATGCTGGGCTCAGAAAACTTAATTTAAAGACAATCTCTAATTCCTACTCTAACTCAAATGCCTCTGTCGGTGACAGGTAATTACAGACAAGCGGTGGCGGAGTTGGATATGCTACATAGTTACAACCCCTCTCTTACTATTGAACGGCTCACAGGTATCATGAAAACATGCCTCGACAAGAAGGAAGTTTTGTTGGAGACTCTTCAGACGAAAGTGCAAACGGAGTTGGCAAAAATCAAGGCGACTCAACCAACGTCAGCACAGACATCACAAAGTTCAAGCATGGGCGACGACTCTATTTCAGCCAGCTCCTCCAGTCACCCCATTCAACAATCACGGCGTAAACAAACCACACGTAAGAAAGCAGAATCACAATCTGCATCAGCATCAGAAGCAATAGCAGTAGCGTCAACTTCGAATTGTTCTGCAGCCGTAGACTTTGTAGCAGGCGCAGACGTCCAACCAGCAGCCTCATCCATACGCGTCCAAAAGCAGCAGAAGCAAAGGATGAAAAAGAAGGCTGCTCCAGCTGCCCAAACCTCAGAACTCAACTCGTCAACTGCTACGCCTAACGCAACTCCCAGCACATATCAGATTCCAGCTGAACCAGCAGGTGGGGGTGGCCCAAGGTTCAAGCTGGAGATGGCTCTGTTGCTGCCCCAAACCCTGCACACATCCTTGGCCAACAGCAACGTCGACAAGTGAAGAAGTCCGGCTCAACCACACAGCGACGACAGAAGAAGAGTGTGCAGCCAAATGGAGACTCGAACTTCACCGTCGACGTCACAGCTGAACCTGGTGGTGCGGCGCAAGCAGCAACGGCAATGGACTTGGTGCAAGAGGAAACACAGGTTGGTTCTGTCGGTTGGGGGTGAAGAAGCGGTGGAACCCATAGCACTTGCAAGCAGTGGACGTGCACCCAATGGAGGGCGAGGACGAGGACGAGGGCGAGGGCAAGAAGGTGCAGGTAGAGGGGTCGCAATTCGCACTCGCGCAAAGAGGGGTGGTGTGGGTTTGGGTGCAGTCGTGCAAAGGAAGGGTGGAGGTGGAGGACTGGGTGCGGGTTTGGAGCAACAACTTGAAGAGCTTAGGTTCGAGGAGGAGGGTATTGGGGGTGGGAACAAGCGGAAAGTTGCTGGGTCAGACAGCGGGACAGAACAGCAAGTAGATAGCAACACTCAAACGACAGAAACTTAGCTCTCGTGTTTTGGAGATGTTTTTTGGACTCTGACTGGAAGGTGGGGAGAACGGGAGCGCCGTGTGCTTCCGGTTTGAGTTTGGAGTTGCATTTTGGGGTCTTACAAATGTCTTTTTTCCTTTTTTCTTACTGTTGCTTTCCCACATTGGTCGGAGAGTCGGCCCCTTGTCTTTCTTTGTGCCCCGCCCCTTTCACACATGTCTTTTTGGTCATGTAAGCGTAACTGATAAGATGAACCAATTTTATTGGCTGAAATTAGGAGCGGAGTTCTAAAACCAAAAACCACCAACATGCTAATGCGGAACAACCAAACCAAGACCCAACAGAACAAGACCGATTTCCTTAATCCGATTCTCCACTCACTTCAAAGAGGAAAAGATTTATGAATGAATCTTCAGAGCATCTCTTAAACTTCACGTTTTCGCGCGTGATGCCAGTCGAGGAACGCGCTGCCCTGAAGGATCGAATCCGCCAAATCGTCCTTTTTCTCCGTATTTTCCCATACCTCAATGCAGCCTTCATCTACCGTCAAACGTCCATCGCTGAGAAGAAGACTCACTTGTCTAATTGCAGCTGCTTTCCTCTGTTTCCTCTTAGATTCGTGATGTCAAAGTGGCTGGTTCAAGCAAACAAAAGGGAGAGATTTTAGTTAAAAAACTGCTTTTTCAGTGGCGAAACAAACTTCTTGAAAACGTTATTGGGCATTGTCACTAACTAAGACACCAAGAAGAAGAGGAAATGGGCCATACCTTTTCACATCCTTGGATGTGATATCGACGACTCAACTTCCATATTCATAGTGAATCAAGGTTTGCATGGTGCATAAGGCCACTGCTATGGAGGACACGTTGATATGGGTCCAGCGGCGTTGGTGCTCCACCAAACTGGGTATGCGTACATCTTCAGGCTGTGCAATAGCATCGATTCTTTTTGTGAGAATGAAAAGGAGAGCGATATTGATCTAGGTAGAATCAATTTCTGAACAAAGCATGTTGCATACAATATGCCAATCATGACGTCTGTGAGCGAAGAAAATTGAGGGTAATCAATGCAACGCCATGCCATACCCATTTGCCAAGATTTTGAATTGATTGCTCCATTCTGAAGAATCGAATGATTGGAAATTCCACTCGAGCTCTGGCTTCATCAATCGGTGAACATGATATTTGCCATCATCGACTGCAGAGACGACACAGATCCCCGGATTTACCAGCGCAGGATCGATTGAGATGACTCTGGTTGGTGGAGCGTGGTCGGCGTAGAACAATGGCTTCTGCAAGTCTCCTTGCTTTTTCCTCCTTCCTTCCTTCCGAATGTGGCACGCCGCACGCCGCCATGCGAACTTGGAGCGTTTGGAGCGTGAATTCGGAGGAGGAGTACCTCTAGACAAGAACCTCCAATCCGCGCTCGCGCGTCCTAGTATGAGATCCACAAAGTGTTTTGGTTAATCATTTGTCTTGGCCAATTATGATCCAAGAAAAACAAACGCTGCAACTGAGATCGGTAAGATTTGGGCAACTCTTCTGCTGGGTCGGGTGAGAGGGATCAGTTACCTTTGCGTGAATGTGACAAGGGAAGCTTCATCGGTAACATAAAGCAGCATTTCCGAATCAGTGGACATGGTTGAGGTGGGCGGAAGATGAGGACGAGGTGGACGAGCTGTCAGAATCAATCCAAATAGGACCATCGGATGACATGATTGACTCAATAGAGCGATTCCTTGATGATTGAATTAAATGTTGTGATAATCAAGTGCAAAAGCATTCAACTGAGCAAGCAGTGGAGAGGACATGGAGGCGAAACTTGAACAGCAATTTATATTCGCGCAAGAGGGCCAGTACTACAACGTCAGGTAATTCAGCTTGCGCTCAATGCAATATTGAGGGCAGAGCGCGTCCCCTCCCTTTTTTCTGGACGTTCAAACTGTTCTTCCGTCCGGGTTGTTTCCTCCTTCCTTTTTTGGCCCAAATATTTGGATGGACGTGTGATATATGGTTGAGAGGATTAAAGAAAAAAGACGGAAAAAAATTGGATGGGTTGACTCCGCTTGTTTTGTGGGTTTGAGATATTTTTGGATGTGAGGTTTTGACAGAGCGCGGTTTTCGAGTTCGAACTTGAAGGTTTTTGGCGAGCGTGACGGGGTTTGTGAGGACGGCAAAAATGGTTACACAAGCATAGGTATCACGCACGGTGGCAGGAGGTGCAGGCGATGGAGAATTATTTTTGGGGGTGAGTACAACATCACAATTTTGTGACATTTTTGTGAGTGAACTTGGGATTCCCTTTTGACTTTTGTTTTTTGGTTAGTTCTATGCAATATATTAAGAAACGTCCACCCACAAATCGTCAGAACTAGCTGTGCAAAATACCTATGCATTTTAAAGGTGCCAGATGCTGATGCGAGGGATCTCTTTCAGATCAACGGGAAGGCTAGACTCTTTTCAATACATACCATTGGTGCAAAATCTCGAAGGCTGTCCTACACTGATTCTCTTGGATCCATCCAACAGTCTTCAAGCCAAGGACTGTTCTTGGGCAAAAAAAGCAGTCTGAGGACGCTTCTTGTTTCTCCACTAGCTTTGAGAAGATTCGCTCGCACCCTCCTTTACTTCAAATTCAGAATACAAGTGCCTCTAATCTTTTTACCACCTCATCTCCACGACCTTTGCATGTAAGCTTCATGAGATTGGCCTTCAGCCAAGTTGCGGAGGAAGGCATATTCCCTGTCCCAAGCATATGATGCGCCAATTGGAAGTTAAAATCGTGTGGGCATACCGAAACAGCATCAAGGACAGGTGATCCAATGCCAATATGATGGTCAGTGCCGCATCACCAACATCAACCATTACCGCGTGTGAGTTAAAGATAATCACTGTCCATTTTTCTGTGCGAGTTCGAGTTCGTGAGTGCTCCACCTTAGTTAAATCTGCCGTAGCACAACAGAACCTCATCACGTAGATACGTCGCGCACCTATATGTGTAGAGAATACACGGCGCCTGCAGATGAATGTCTTTTCGTTGTTCTGCAATCAGTATTGGTCGAGCGCTTGCAGTCTGTTGTGGAGATTGGGTGTGCAATCCATTTTCGCACTTTTGGGGGTCAACAATTGCGATGCGTTTATCTACATTTACGCGTCTTTTTCAGATCTGATTTATATGGAACCCACTCATCATGATATGATACAGATCGAGGCGGCATCAATGCGCTTTTGATATAGTCCACTATCGCCGCATTTGCAAAACAGCAGGGAGTGCTATTTGTCTCCATCATCTGTGTGTCTCCACATCCATCGGCGAGCTGTTTTGGGACTGCAATTTGCCAGTTTCCTCAAGTTCCCCACTGGTCAGGACTTTGTACGTGCGCTTCACGTGCCGCATTACCTAGAGACAAATGATTGCGCTATCAAACCAACTTAATGTCATGTCTGTAGGTGTCTTGTGCGTCGAGGATGCACATGGCGGAATGATAACATGTCATCTGCCCCCGATTCTGCGGGAGTCTGACATCAAGTTTGACTTGTAGTTGATATCTCACTGAATGGGGGACGGAATGGAGAGTGGTACAGATGACCCAATGACGACCCAATGCGCTAGTCATGGGGGACGGAATGGAGAGTGGTGAAGATGACCCAATAACTACCCAATGTGCTACTCAATGTGGCATCCACGGATGTAAAGCAACGTTATTGACATCCAAAGTAAATGGAAGTCACTATAGATAGCGCTCCCTTGGACATTCTCGCACTCCCTGCTGAAATGTACCCACCTTCAAAAGGCTTTTCAGCACTCCGTCGGGCATATGCAGATGTAGCGAAAGAAGCTCCTAAGCTTGGAGGGGATAAACCTTTGAGTTCCTTAAGTCTCCTCCACATTGCCGCCATCAATCTTCCCTATAATGATTCGCTTTACCCTGCATTGCATGACATAAAAGCCGCAATCAATATTGCAAGACATAAAGAACGCGCCGTCACTGATATTATTTGAATTGTAACCAATTGTCCTGTCATTCCCTGAGTCAATGCTGACAGGCCACGCTCCATTCATCTGGATGTATCATACACATCACTAAATATGGGCACCAGGGCACCTTCTAAACAATTCCGTGCGTGCAATCGTCAGATAAGCTCATTCCTTCCTGTGTTTAGGATTTGCCACTGTTTGCCCACTTGACGTCGACACCCACCCACCTCCAAAGTTCATTTGTGGGTAAGACACGAACGCAGCCGCGCTGGTTACCGAGTGGATATTCATTCAGTAACATCCACACACAAACCAGACCGCCCAATTTCGGAAATGAATTGCAGATGCATTCTGTTTTTGCTGGAACGCAGTATGGTGTGAGCGACCCCTCAGGCTGCTCTTCCTTCGACACGCCAGACCTCCCAGACTTGGCCTCTCGGTCAAATGTGTTCGTGAGCGCGCTGAGTAAGTGAGGTCACCTGTTCCTGATGACGTGACCTTCATACATACAACTGCCACACCCTACAAGCAATGCTTGATGCACTTGCCAACTACTGCCCACTATGGGGTCTACAAATCAACACCACCAAGACAATAACCATCAATTTCCTCCCCAAGAACAACACAAGAACCACCTTCAGCTTTAATGACACCAACCTAAAAAACGAATCGCATGCGAAATTCCTCGGCATCTGGTATGATCAAAGTATTAACAGATTGAGACGACTTCGATTTGTATCAATTGATACTGCTCATTTTTGTGATATCAGTGGATATCAATTGACATTCTCTGCTGCACACTTGTTGCTGTTGGCAAGCATGATCAGTATCAAGTGATTTTGGTTGATACTGAACCAGAACCACTTCAAGCTTGTCATTGGCTGATTTTAAAATGCCCAATATTTAATAGATGAGGCTTTGATGACTCAAGCAAAAGATGGATACATATAGAATTGAAGAGGAAAGTGAAGAGCACAATGTTGTGTGATGAAAACTGATTTGTTGTCTGTTAGGTAGATCAATTGAAATGTCAAGCGGTCAATTGTGTTCTCTTCATAAAATGCTATTTGTATACCCTTCAATACCAATTGGCATCGTTGAACACGTTGTGTACTGCAAGTTGAACTTGGAAGTGTCAATTGATATTCATCGATATTCTGCAAGGGGATTTTACTTCCATCGATATCGATTGATATCAAGATTTTCCTTAGAGAGAGTCAACGCATACTATCTCAGATTTTTAATGATCTCGGTTTAATGAAGACAGGACATGTCGCACCCACAAACAGAAAGTACGAGCTGTTTCACAGGGCAATGTGCATGGTTCAAAGCATGGTGGCAACAATCGAAATACTACATGGCCCCCACACAAGCGTTACAGGTCCTTCACTCCCTTGTCCGCCAAGAAGCGGAATATGCGTCAAGCATCTGGGATGACAATACCAATAAAGAACTCCAAAAGAACCTTGACACCTGCTACCGGACAATACTCGGCGTCCGTCTCAACACCCCCACCCTAGCCATACTCGCTGAATAAATTTGGCTGTTGCTTCCAAACTCACTGCACCCAACTAGCTCGCCTGAAAATGTGGCTAAAACTCTTTTGCAGTCCTGACAACCCCCTCTCCCCGCACCGTACCTACTACAGAATGATTGGAGCATCATCATCCTTGATAACGCTTGGTACAGCTTCGCAGACAGATCACTCTGTTTCAGCAATCACTCCCTCCTCCCATACACCCTAAACGGCCCATCACAGAAAACCAAAGTATACATCAACAGTCACGTACCAGTCGCCACAAACATAATTCGCACCCTCCTACAAGACCACATCACTGACCATCAAGCGGGTGAACCAAAAGGCAACCATACGCACTCATAGAAACCAGCACACATGGCCCAGCGGCACACCTACACATGGATATTGGCCTTTCCCGTACCCACTAGGAACTTATTGCTTGCTTCCGCTGCAGATCTACTTACCTCCTTATTGAAACTGGCCGATGGACAAAAACAAGGACCATTAAAGTACGCCGCGATGCCCAACTATGCCCACATTGCCACACCTCAGAAGATGAAAAACACTTCCTCCTACAATGCCCACGCCACAACAAACATCGAAACCACATGCTTAAACGCTGAACAGAACCATTCAAGACCTGGAGATAATGCGCGATACCACAATTAGATTCATTGCAATCATGACCGCCGCCAATCCTGCAAGCCTCACAGCGCTGGCAAACTTTCTGCGCAAATGTTTCGGAGGCAAACCACATCTCCTTTCCCTCAAGTAGGGCGGTCAACGAGGCAAAACGCCTTAGCACCATAATAAACTCCTCCTCCTCCTCCTCCTCCTCCTCGGGCAGCAGGGGTTGACAGAGTTGATGTGGGCGTTCACGTTGTTGAGGAGATCCAGAAGCGCATTGATGTGGATGCTGAAGGCGGTGTGAAAGCCGACGGCTGTCAGATGGTTTCAACCATGGTGTTGTGAGAGGCTATGAGAACAGTTGGTCGCCTACCATGGCCATAAAAGATCATCAAGATGTGCTGGGTTTTGTTTCAGCGGGTTCGAAAACTGAACTTGTGATTTTTCCAGTCTTCATTGTTGATGACAATGGTTTGGTGCCTAGGATGACATCGTCTTCAATGGGGAGGACGGCGAACTTGTTGGTCTGATGATACTTTCCAACTCGGATCATGGTGACCTCTGTACATGTATGTGTAGGTGCTAGTGCTCGTAGCTCCAATATTTTGGTTTGACGCCCAGGTGACGGTAACGGGATTGCAAGTTCTGTTTCCAGACTATGTTTGGCGACAAAGTCGGAGCTGACAACATTGCCGTTACATCCACCGTTAATTGGGGAGGATAGCGGGGAGGTAGTCAATGGTGCAATCAGAGAGTTGCCAATCTTCTGTCCTTCCCCATGTGGGCGGAACAGGTTCCTCTCTGGTCAACGTTGTTGGGTGTTTGCAATTGCGCTCATGTTTTGGTTTTGGCCAGGGTTTGAACCACATCCTTGCAATTGTACTTCGGCAGCACATCATGGGCGGATTTGTGTTCAACGTCTTCAATCTTCATTCCCTCAACGACAACCTCCACTTCTCCACAACCTCATTGTCATTGAATTTCGCGGCAGTATTGTTCACAGCTGCAGGTGGTGACGAACTGGCAACACGTGCACATGTCGTCGCTTCTGATGCTGTGTTCTCACCTCCAGCGGTGGGGCAGGTGTGTGCGGAATGGTTTTGCATGGGTAGTGAATGTTCAGCTTCCCCCCCTAATTTCACCTCTTTAAGTTCTGAATCTAATCTGACCGGTGAGCCATCATTTCGGGGTGGAAGAGGAGATCAACAGCAACCATTTCCTCCCCCCCCGGGGTCCTCAACCTCCCCAGCAACCCGCTTTGAGTCTTCATTTATCAGCATGGCACCTGCAATTGGTTTGGATGGTGTGTTGCTGGGGTGTAGTCTTTGCATTGCTTGGTGTATCAGCGTTGCTTGGCCTTTGCCAGATCTTTTTATTTCTATTACTCAGAGTTTTCATGGAACTTTACGCTATCACCATTTAGTCTTACCAGACCAATTAGAATACCATCCCTAACTCACTCATGTCTACTGCAAATACACATTTGTTGGTGTCCTTCTTTCATTTTCTACTTTCTCTTGTCTGTCTTTTCTTTTTTGCTGGTATTATTTTGGTCTAGATGACCTTGTGAATTGAAATTCATCTCTGCTGGTCTTTCATCCTCTTTCCGTTATTCTAAGTGGTGGATTAATCTTCTTTCTCCTGATACTTATCTTTATGCTTATTTGGTGTATCAGCCTAGATCCCACCACTTTCTATAACACTTCTATCTCCTTCCTTCTCTTTCTTATCTCCTAGATCTTTATACTCCTATTGTTTATCCTTATGATTATCAGTATCGCCTCACGGCTCATCCTTCGCCTATCGCCTCACCCACTCGCCTAATAGCTCGTGCCCCATTCATTCCATTTCATTTCATTCATCATTACCAACTAACCGATCGACCTGAGGTGCTCCTTGCCCCGTACCAGACCCAGGCTGAGCCGTACGGCTCTGCCGCCAGGGCTGGTGGGATCTTTTCCCACCTGCTCCCATCGAACGCGAGTTCAATAGGGGCAACCTTACATTCAACTACTCCTCAATGAGGTCGAGGATGACCGGAGTGGTACCGAGGCTTTAGTGTTAGTACTACAAACGTACGTGAGGAGGCTTGTAGTACGGTAGTATAGCTACCGGTATTAATGACATCTGTTGTAGGTACCAAGGAATGAGGTACGATGAATTGACGAATGTCAATGAAGAGATACTGGAATGGGGCTATAGCTTTAGGTGATAGGTCATCAAGGACATCGCAAATGACCGTACTCAGTATTACGAGACCACCCTGGATAGGGGGGCATGGGGGGGTCGTCTCTCCGCATGAGGTGGTATTTGAGGCCATCGAATGAAATGAAATGGAATGAGATAGGCCGATAATACAGACCGGCATTCCGAAGGAACATCAATCCCGGTGAACGTAGTGAACTCATTACCACAAATGTCTTACCTGAGCCGTGAGGCTCTCCACCATGTACAAGGAGCACTGAACCTATGAAGCTAGCACAGCTAAGCTGAATCAGGTGAATAGGGTCCAACCAGTTTTGGTGGGCTGCGTGTAAGCGTGACTGGATGAATCAATGAATGAATGAATGTATTTCTTCCAGGCGCAGTTCTTATTAGGACGAGTCATTGCCAACCAACTCTTCACCACATGAGTACCACTATCACCCACATTACAGGATTTCCCGCTATACATCGCACATTCCGCACACCAGGCAACTATTATTCTACCGAACCATATCCAGGTAACTGCTAAACCAGGCAGCCTGTTTCGCGCGCCGAATTTTCGGACCGAAGGGGAAGGTCTGTGCTTGGTTACCAACTTCTGCCGTCACAGGGTCTTGGACATCGCCTCGGTTTTTGATAATGCTTCGTTTTTACGTACTGCGTTTGTGTAACCGTGATGCCGCGAAATTGACGGATGGCCCGAGTGCCACGAGGAATGTTAGTCATATGGGCGGCATTATACCCTACCAAACTGGGTCCTTACAAGCTCTTTTCTTCGTTGATTACCCAGAAGCATGATGCCTCGGTATCAAACTGCTGTCTGCTAGCCACCAGTCTGCAATCCTAACCACTCCACTACGCTGAGCTCTGTGGAGACAGATTTCAACCGACCGTAGTTGGTGAAGATTTTCGAAACGACAACCTGGCTCATTGTTTCGAGACTTTGTTTCCATTTCTTCTTCAGAGGGGTAATGAAGATGGCAAGGTCGACTTTGTCTTTGTGCAGCTTGTGGATAGCACGGGGAATATCAGTCCACAGAGGGTTGAGTTATGGTGTTGGGATGTTGTTCGATTGCCAGGGGTGTGTGAACGCTTCCAGCCCCAGGCATCCCTCTGTCATGGGTGAATGAGCGCTGGTGAAGAACGTTGGTGCCTGGGTGTTGCTAGCAGTGGCAGCAGGTGTGTTTCGGATGTTTAGAGCATAGTAAACACACACGCAGCACTTTCAGGGTTCAGGCGCCAATTGGTATTGTCTAAGGTGTCTTTATTGATGCCAGCGGATACATGGTTTGAATCTGCTACCACTACATTGTTCGCAAACCCACGAATTACCTCTACCTTCTCATTTGCCTTCTTGCTCTCCTTCACTGGTGGTGAAGGGAGAGAAGAGGGACATGGTCAGGGTTGGTTTGTAGGAGTGGTTGAGCAGCAGGGGTAGTGTTCTTCCAGTACGGGCACGTCCTGCCATATGCATGCACCTGGTTCAATCCTTCAACACAGCAAGATGGACAAGCCATTTTATGGTCGAGGCAGTTGACGGCTTCTTTGTTATCACACACACAGGTGACTTTATCAAGAGTAAAGCAGTCACTGTGATTGGTGACCGCCAGGTGCTCCTTAGCGATCTGCACAGCCAGGGCAGGCGATGTTCATCTGCTTGTTTTCGACTTGGGTTGGGGAACTGGGTATTGATGGACCCCACACATCTTGGCCCAAGGGGGTTGGTGCAGTGGCGTTGGGCGTTGTCAAAGTTTTGTTGCTCAGCCTCCTTTGCGAGGTTTGTCAGCTTGTCCAAGGTACTTTTGTGCCGTTGTTGAGGGTTTGGGTGTGATCTTGATTGGCATCATAGTCTCTGATAATGAGATGGAGGTTACCAAGGAATGCAACATGTTAATGAGCATTGTTGGAGAGTTTTGTGCGGCGGCAACATCTTGGAACCGGATCAAATGCCTCTTGGTGGATTTGCAGTTGTGTTGTTCAAGGTGCCAAACTTGACGACGAGCTCTGGTCTTGTTTGCTGGGAGGATGTACGCTGTGCACAGGGCGACGAAGATGATGGCAGCAGTCCAGTCAAGATTGTGCTGAGTGAAGTAGGTGTTGATCTTATCTTTTGCCTTTGCTGATGACGAGGTTTGCCAGTTTGTCCTTCAGAAGCTGCTGGGTCTTAGGAAACTTCCGGGCAAAGAGGTTAAAGTCATTTTCGAGACCCACCATGTTTGCAGTACAGGTCTTAATGTCGCCAGGTTCGAAAACGTTGATGGATTTGAGGAACCATTTTTGGCCATCATCACGTTCAAATTTGGGTGCAGACTTAGATGTCCCGGGTAGGCTGACAGGACTGGGGGTCGCTGGTAGTGGGGTTTCCGGATTTGACAGAGGGCACGGGTGGGGTGATTGAGTTGGGGAGGGGG
>JADGJF010000846.1:0-14152 GCA_027596845.1 Quaeritorhiza haematococci
CACGAAAAAGATCCCGACTCCTCCAAAGAAGACCCCAACTCCCACGAAAAAGATCCCGACTCCTCCAAAGAAGACCCCAACTCCCCCTGCATCAACTTCCCCTACTACCCACCCCCTACTGCCTCACCACCAACCTATCACCCAGCTCTCACCCTGCATCTCCGCCCTGCATTTGCCCTCGTCGGCTGCCTCATCGGAGTTAAACTCGCCGTCATCGGAAGGTCAAAGTTCCACAAGCGCTCTCATATCCTTGTCCCCTGTTAATCATTCCGGTGGGCGCGGTATTGATTTTCCAGCCGCAATTTTTGAAAACCCACATTATCAGATCAAGGGGAAACCAAGGAGAAAGCGCCGAGAAGCGCCGACAGTGGGGCTACGCTGAGGGATAACGTAACGTTGCAATGCGGCTACGCGGTGACATCAGCGTTGGCATCCAAAACTCAAAAGAAAGTTCCCGCGTAAATCAACACCAAAAAATTACGGTAAATAAACTCTAAATTCACCTGAACAAAGCCAGGAGCAAATCTGGACGAAACGCGCGCGCAAAGATGGTAGTAAACGAATCCATTCAAATGTCGGACTCGGATGTCGTGGATACCGTCGCGAGCGGATTGCCACTACTAGCATCGGTGCCTCATACAATTATCGCTGTCGTAGCCTCTTGCATCGTCGTCGTCGTTTCTGCAGCAATTATGTACCTCATGGGCACGCATTCAGGCCAGAGAAAGTTCCGGTCTTGGAACCTCATGAATGAACTTCACATTATTCGGTCGATGGCGCCTTTGGTCACGGCCTTGGGTTTCAAGCGTAATGTTCCTATCCAAGCTTTGAAGAAGGGAAGCATCGTGGACTTGTTTGAGCGGAACGCGAAACGGTAATTACTTTGTGGTTGTGGTTGAATGATTTCACAGTGTTGAACTTATACTTGGCGGTTATTGATGTGATGTGCGTTCAGATGGCCCAATAAGGACTGTATCGTTTGCGGCGACCGCACTTACTCCTTCGCGGAAGTGGACAGAGGTTTGTTTTTCCCTACCTCCCATGTCGATTATGATCACATCAACAACTTCACTTGACCAGTACGTTTGATTTTATTCTCCACATTTCTAACCAAAACATCATGATGACTGTCCACCTTCGGAACCCACAGAATCGAACCGGATGGTACGCTTCCATTTTTGGCTGACATATTTATGAATTGGGAATCTTTTGTCGCATTTCTACTGATGTTTTGAATCTGACTGAAAACCGTATCTTTTTGTGGGATAGGCACGTTGGTTGCTTGAGCAAGGGGCCAAACCGAAAGGTGCGTAAGGATTGGGAGAGCATGTGGTGGTTCTTGTTTTCTGTACCTGGTTTCCGAGCGGGGAAGACTGAATGTGTTGTCCAAATTCACCGTAAACAGATGTAATCGCTATGATGATGGAAAACTCAGCAGGTAAAGTCGAGATGATTCGGTGAATCTCAGGGTTCAGAATGAAACATCATTCACCTTCTCAACATCCACGAAACTTTTTCCTTTTCTGTTCATCAAACGTCCCATCTCCTTGCTCAGAATTCATCTTCACCTGGCTCGCCATCAACAAAATCGGTGCTGTGGCCGCTTTCATCAACTACAACCTTAGAGGTAACCCGTTACTGATTTTCTCATCTTCCACCGGGAATCTATCCTCGCTAGTTTTTTGGGGGGGAATTGCCTACGGCATATGAGTTGGGACTACATCCTTCTTTCCTTGTGTCTGAATCCATGGTTTTTCTCGCGTCCCTTCCCCACCTACCAGAAAAATCGCTCCTCCACTGCCTCAAAATCGCCAACAGCTCATTCCTGATCTTCCACGACAAGTTTGCCGACGCCCTCAAAGAAATCCATACTGAACTCCATGATGCAACCAAAACCGAGTTCAAGTACTTCGCCATCGACACCGGCAGTGCCCCCGCCACGGATGCCGCAGTGGATGCATCTGAGGAGACGTCGTTCCACTTCAAGACTATTGATATGCAACTTTCGTTTGCGGCGTTTGATGGGAAGGCGTTGCCAGCGGCTGTGAGGCGGTCGGCCAACATTGATGATCCGGCGATTTTGATTTACACCAGGTATATGCGGGTTCATGGGAGATTTGAAGAATGGGAAAGCTTGGAGCGAGGAAAGGCGAGGGGCAACGGAAAACTCACGGTTTCTGCTACACGTTGTACTTTGGCCCACTCATTTACCATCCTTATCTACCTTTCTCCATTTATCATGACGCTAAAGTGGAACTACTGGCATGCCCAAGGCTGCCGTCATCACCCACGCACGCCACATGCTCGGCGGCAACATCTTCGCCTGCACCTTCCATGTTCGATCTGACGATCGCATTTACAACTGTTTGCCTCTCTACCACTCCGCGGCCGGTACGTGCGAAAAAAAAATTCGTGGACTGAGAAATCCAACCTCACCGATGAATAACGATGAATTAATTGTTATTTCATTCGTTTTGATTTTGTTTCTTCTTCTGAACATACTGAACGAAAAAATAGCAATCATCGGCATGGGTACCGTCTTCCGCACTGGCGCCACCATCATTATCTCCCGCAAATTCTCCGCCTCCCGGTTCTGGGAAGAATGCTTCGCTTCACGTGCCACTGTCATCCAGGTAAAACCTTGTTTTTTATGCTTGCCGGCAACGGAGGATGCGTGAAATATCCAATTCAGAGTGTTAAAATGAATTGAGGTTCCGCCGAAACGACTTATTCAACTAACGAACACACTTCATCCGTTGTTGTTTCATCGCAGTATATTGGTGAAATCGCCCGATACCTCCTCAACGTCCCCGAACCGGAAGAGGGCAGTGCCAAATGGAACGCCGAGAAGACTCACTGCGTTAGGTTGGCGATTGGTAACGGAATGAGGCCGGATGTGTGGGGGAGATTCAAGAAGCGGTTTGCCGTGAGGGAAGTTGGGGAGTTTTATGCAAGCACTGAAGGTACGTATGTTGTCTGGAATTCCGATGGAAGGTCTCGTTATGTTTTACTCACTAAATGGTTCAACGTTTGTCTTTTTCCAATTTCTTGCCTACGCCCATCTGTTTCTACTTCACCTTCACAGGAAACGTTCAGCTCGCCAACTGGAACACGGGCGAAGAAGGCATGGGTGCCATTGGTCGTACTGGTCCCATCCTGCGTCAGATCCAGGGCATGAAAATCGTACGATTCGACTACGAGACCGAGGCCCCCATCCGTGGACCCAACGGACTATGCATTGAGGTGCGTCGGCTTCCTCCTTAGCTTCAGATGCAACAAATTCACGGAAAGCGGCATAAAAGGGAAGGGGTTGATTTGCGTGTTTATGTTCTAATCGCTCCGTATTGCATGCACCGCAACAGTGCAAACCTGGCGAGCCTGGCGAGCTCATCGGCCCCATCCGTGGTTGGGATCCTACCAAGGACTTCAAAGGGTACCACGGAAACAAGGAGGCGACCCAAAAGAAGATCTTGCAGGACGTGTTCAGAAAGGTAAGTAGATCAAGCGCATGCTCCACGAATGTACAGTCTTTCCTTGATGACCTTGCCCTGTCGGTCCCAAAGTGCGTAAACGGGCACTCTTTTCTCGCATCTTGAAGTCTATCCGCCGCCGATAGGATGTAACGGCTTACGTGAGATCGTCAAGTTGGAACGTCAAGTACGAACCCACGCAAGTCGATACATCCTCTCGGTGGAAGACTTCAAAATGCCAGTCAGATGCCAGATGCAAGAGAAGAGAACGCCTGCTCACGCACTCTGAGACCGACAGGGCAAGGTCCCTTCAGGCCTTTAAATTATCTTCCCTCCTCCCGAGTCTGCTGTATTATCAGCGTCCGTGTTGGCGTCAGACTTCAATTGTCTTTCTGCGTGCTTTCCTCACATCCTCTCTTTCTTTTAATAGGGTGACGCCTGGTTCCGCACCGGTGACGTGCTTACCGTCGACGATATGGGTTACTGGTGGTTCAACGACAGTAAGTTTTCCCAGAGGGGCCTAGTAGTTTCTTGCGAATACATTTCTTTGAAGATTCCAATTGACCACCACGTCCTTCGACCTTTCTACTCGTAATTCTATGCGACCTTTAATCTTTAGGAATCGGAGACACCTTCCGTAAGTGCGCTGTCTCTTCATCGCCTCTTTTGAATACTCTATGACCTTATTTCTAGTTTTTACGGCAAGCACCCATTCGCCCACTCACCAACCTCTTTCCTTCCCATTATTTGGACATTATTTGTTTCTTTATCCCTCAACAATCGATCTTCATTCCGCCATTGGCAATATCACTCTCGCATCATGCAGGATGGAAGGTAAGGAAACGAGTTTCTGATTTATCACGCTGTCCATTTGCTATGACGCGTGCGTACGGTTTCGAACGCTGTGAATATTAACAAACTGCTCGCTACTCGACAAACACACAGGGCGAAAACGTGGCTACCACCGAAGTTGCGCAACCCATCGCGGCATACCCGCACGTCAAGGAGGCCAACGTGTATGGAGCTGAAGTTCCCGGTAAGTCCTTCTGTGCAGAATGACAGAGCACGGTTTTTGCAACAAGTGGACGTTTTGCTGTTCGATTGAGATTTCCGCGAGCGTCCTGCTTTTCTGCTTCTTGCTCACTGTTTTGCTTTGCGGATTTAGGCAAAGATGGACGTGCCGGCATGGCAGCCATCGTAACTGACCCTGGCTTCGACATTGAGGGGCTTGCACCTTACCTTCGATCCAAGCTCCCGAAGTACGCCGTTCCTCTGTTCATCAGACTTCAGCCAGAGTGAGTACTTCTCTTTTTCCCTGACAAGCCCAATTTTTCCCCCGACATTGGGCTTGTCATGGGGTCGGGATGTGAATGAAGAAACTCAATTGCATCATATGGCGCTCTGTTCTGACCGATTCTATGAATCTTTCAAACGCATTTCCAGAATGGCCATCACCACAACCTTCAAGCACCAAAAAGTCGAACTCCGAAAGCAAGGCATGGATCCGTCCAAAGTGACCGATCCTCTCTATTTCTTGGATCCGGCGACGAACAAGTACAGCTCATTCGGCGCGGCCGAGTATCAGGGCATCGTGGACGGGAAGATCAAGATATAAATTCAGTTTTCTGGATGCTTTATTTACATTTATGCTTTTGGTAATTTAGTTTGGTTGTAAATTATTGTTCGGACCTCTTGTGCATCTCTTATGGCTTATATTCACCTCATACATTTACTTGGTTTACTAAAATACATGGATTTGAAGGAAGAAACTCGACATTTGTGAAAGAAGTGTGTCAATTTTGTGACATATTCCTTACAGCAGAATACTGCGCGCCACTTTCGTTCTTCAGTTCGTTCTTTGGCGACTTCAACACAGAATGGACTTGTAACAGATGGACGTAGAGTTATGGCAACAAATGACTTCCTTCGCTGCGGAAGGAACGAAAGGGCGGAGAATCCCAAACGCTCACCGTTGCCACTCTTAACAAACGCGAATATGCCCGCACTTGCCCTTCCTACCAAATACCTCCTCAGTTGCTTTTCGGAGTTTTCCCATTTTGTCGTACAGATCGAAGTTTACCGTTGGTTCTGGTCTTATGGCTGAAACCCTCGAGAGGCAGCTTAAAATGAATACTCTCTAACATTAAAATGTGGGAATGGCGCACTGTGTTGTTTGAAGCGTTTCCTTTCTGCCCATCGTTTGGTATATAAATACGTTGGTAAAGAGTGTCGATTTTCAAATCAACATTCAAAGTTCTAGACCTGGAAAGACATACAATCACCGTATTCCCATTGTGCGGACAATCAAAGTCGGATTGTAATTGTGGTCGCTCTTGAGCTGGTTAGATAGATAAATAAGAGCTTGTACATCATGTGTATAATAGAAAGAATGGTTTGCTTTGGCTCCATCTCAAATATCATGTGCCTGGAGAGCCTTCACATGTGGAATGTGCTCGAGGATCCACTTCACCGAACGCTTCGAAACAGACCCGTTCCTCTGTGCATCAAAAAACACTGGCCGTCCGCAATTTTGGAGATTTCCAATTTCGACGGTATGATATATCCCTGCACATCTTCATTTCAGTCCATCCTTGCACCCATCCTCGTTCTCCCTCTCTAAATTTCCAATGCCACAGACTTCGGGTTTGAAAAGACTAACTCTCAGAAACCTTAGAAATATCAACACACAGAGGTCGGTCCCAGGATTGAACCACGTCACCAAACTTCATTCCACTGTTGGCCTTGCTGTCTTGGCTCTCGGAACCTCATCTCGGACGCATTCCAGAGGTTGTCACATTAGTTCACTGGCCCCTTCATCTGTGTTTGTGCGCTTTTGTGCTACATCGTTTATCTGGTGCGGCGTTTGAGGCGTTTGCTGCGTTCGAGGTTCCAGAGGCGTTCCAAGGCGTTCGGGACGTTCGGGGGTTCCTGGAGCCACATTCTCGGTACCGAGCTCTAATGTCGCTACCTATGCTTTTGAGAGCACGATCAGCACCAGCAGTTGTCTCAACCTCTATTCATTCCGAAGTTCGTAACTTATTTTCGTCCGCGCTCGCCAAACCCATCCTACCATCTACGTCAACAACAATGTCCTCAGAACAACCGCATCCTCGTCCGTACAGGGGCAGATCGTTCCACTCAAATCGTCCGCGAAACTCATCCGGAGATCAAGATCCCGGTCAAAATACGTTTGGTGGATCGTCCGCTCAGTCATCAGGGTCCTCTTGGCGACCTCGAGGGGGTCGTGGATTTGGACGTGGTCGTGGGGGTCGGGGAGGTGGTGGCGGTCGCGGTGGTCGCGGGGGTTATGGTGGGAACCAATTCCAGGCGTCGAAAGCGGATGGTGAAGTTAACGCACAGCCCGAAAGGAGTTCACATAATTATCGGGGTCGGGGGCATAATCGACCATACCGGCGTGGAAATCGTAGCCACGATGGTACCCCTCAGCAGTTCACTGACCGGTCTTGGATCCGGTGCAAATACGATGAAGATGAAGGCGTTGAAGAGTGGGAGAACGGTGTGCATGGTGCTTGTAAGTACTGGGGAGAGGTTCAGCTGTGGGGGGTTTTTTGATAACCTATTAATCTCGATTTCAGCAGTCATAACCGGTGAAATTTGACATCCGTTTCCTTCTCCCTGAACGGAAATCGTAGCTTTGAACTTCAGCGTCATGTCATATAACATTCTCGCCGAGTCCCTTGTTCAAAATAATCCGGATCTCTATGCGTTCGCTTGGGGTGGGATCACTAATCGCAACGTAGCTTGGAAGTCGAGAGGTCCACGGCTCTTGGACGAGATAAAGCGTGAGTGGAACTTGATGTGTTGCTTTTCTTGGACTTACTCAGATCTACAATCGTATTTCAAGGATTGGCCGTGTTCACCAATGCTTCGTTTCAAAACAGATTGTAACGCAGATGTAATATGTCTCCAGGTGAGGTTCCCCCTTTCTCCTAATTCACGCCGTCCCTCTTCTCAAACTTCCAATTACTGATTTTCGAATGGGACCCCAACCACTACCAAATATAGGAGGTTGACAACGATCATTACGACCGCTTCTTCAAACCCGCTCTCCACAAAGCCGGATATACCTCTTTCTACAAGCGGCGAACAGGACCCGATCACCTTGACGGTGTGGCACTCTTCGTGAAGACCGAAACTTTCAAGGTGCTGAACGTCCGGTCCATCGAGTACCGTCGTGAGTCGGGAACGGACAGAGACAACGTCGCCATTGTGCTGATGCTGGAAGGCACAGAAGCGGTATCGACGGATGGGGAAGCAATCAAACCGAGGTTGTGTGTTGCCACAACGCATTTAGTGTTCAACCCAAAACGAGGGGATATCAAGATGGCCCAGTTCAGGTGCCTAGCTAGGGTTCTAGAGCAAACCACACGCAAATATGCGAAGAACGTTTCGATTCCCGTCAGTGAGTGTGGATATTGTCAAGCAGAGAACAGTTTCGATTATGTTGCTCCCCTCTTCCTTTGCTTCTCTCTTCACACATCCTAACATCTGTCCATTTGCGTCTTATTAGTCATATGCGGCGACTTCAATCTTACCCCTACGAGCTTCATATACCGCTTCATCCGCTCCGGTAAGTGCTTTGGTTCGCAGCTTGCTCCTGTATTATCACCAAAAGTAGTGTAATAACAGTGTATTGCCTTGCAGGTGAAGCCGATACCAGTCAAGAGCAAATCCAATACATGTCGGGGCAACTTCAACCACCCCGACACCATTCGCGATACCACACCAACAACTTCAGCAATGAAGACGAGGGAGACGACGAAAGCAATGAAGCCTCTACAGATGCCGAGGACGACGACGACACAGATACCCACTCCTCTCCTGCGCATCCCCGCAAACGAACACGCGGATCATCAGAGTCGAAAACGATAGTCCGGCATCCCTTCCGGTTGGCGTGTTCCTCCGACCCGCACCAATGCCCCTCAACTGGCCAGTCATATTTCACGACTTGTCATAATGGAGCAAAGGCGACGGTTGATTATATATTTTATGGGTCCGTTGATGAGAGGCGAAGAGGGGGGAATGGAAGGAATGGCTCGGCGGAGGGGGAGGCACCGACATATGAAGGGACGTTGGAGCAAGTAGAATACCTCCAACCGCCTCTCGGGAAAGTGATGAGGAAAATGCCGAATGGGGATTATCCCAGCGATCACGTATTTTTGGTGTCACGGCTTAGGTTGCGGGTTGGTGAGGATGGGTCGGATGAATCAGGGTCTGAAGATGCTGGCAGCTATGAAGAAGATCGCTGACGATAAAGTAAACAGTAAAGTTTAATGTTTGCCAAGTTAGATATTATGTATAAATCTGTTGCGCTGTTGCGTTGATAGAGGAAGCCGTCATTTGCGCGTTTAGTTGAATTCTAGAAAGCATTCATTCACCATAGTCGTTCATCATTCAGATAGGCTATTATTTACTTCGCTGTTCTTGTCAGCCTTCAACCAAGGCCTTCAACGGCCAAACGCCGTCGGGAACGACCATGGGAACGATGAAGGGAGGATCATGAAGGTTTGCTGGTAGGTTTGGGGCGACACGGTGGTTTTCCTCTCTTTCCACCACGTCCATGTCAGTACTAATTGTTTCAAGTGATCGATTCTCAATTCTTTTTCGAAATCCACATATCCTCGCGCAGTAAATAATAATGGATGCGAAATTCCTGGCGAAATCCCCCGACTCCTCCCTCTTCCAATGTTCCTCATCCTTCGTGTCAAATGTCTTTGTCAAAAACCCACCCTCTTTGTGACGAACATCAATTTTTACGCCAAGTCAAATAAACCATAGACAAAAAAGGAAGTGAGGCAACTTCAAATACATATCAACCCAAAAAAATTGATTTATGACAACCTCCACATGAGAGTATGAAAAGACAACCTTTTATATATAACCAACATCCCCTTCGTTTCGAAATCTCCGCCAGAAAACACGTTTCGGAAACCATCGGCGACTCAACTGCAACTCTACAACTGAGCTCGTTTTAGACAGCCCGACGCGGCATTCAATAGACAACCTATAGACATCTCCGATACCAACGTTTCCCATCCACTCTTCAATTGCAACATCTCCCGCAACCGTCACCTAACCTGCAGCTAAGAAAGAAGAAAATGAAGGCAGCCATCGCTCTCACCCTCCTCGTCGTCGCAGCCAGCGCTACTACCGCCAACGCCCAACTGGTTGCTTCCGGTGAATGTGCCAATGTGTGTTCCGGACCTTCAGGGCAGATTGGTAATTGCATGTCTTCAGGGAACGGTGATGTGAAGAGGGTGAGTACCAGAGAACTTCACGCGATGACTTCGAATTCGTTGTGTGGGTCTGGGGAAAATGCACTGGATAAAATCAATTCATATCACTATCTACATATCCACTCACATTTTGCTTCTCTTTTCATATTAGATTGCCGCCTGTATTTGTCCCTTCGGAGTCCAGCGCCCTTTCACAGAATGTCTCAACTGTCTCAAAAATCAAAATGCGGGGAGTATTGCCGATGCAATGACGGATTTGAGGGCTGGTTGTGTCGGTGCGCAACCTGAAATCGCCGAACGAGGGGCGGCCACATTGCTGCAGTCAGGCGGTGCTGCTGGTGGGGCCGGTGGGGCCGGTGGAGCCGCTCCGCCCGCTCCAGGAACTGGTGGTGCTGGAATTCCCCCGAACGGAGGAAACGCACCGGCGCCAGGAAACGGCGGGGATGGGAATACTGTAGCTCCAGGAACTGGGGGTAACGGTGCCAACGGGGAAACAGTTGCACCTGGTGCCGGTTCTCCAGTTGGGTCTCCAGGGAATTCCACCGCGCCGGCTACACCCACTGGTGCTGCTACTGCTGTGCCGTCTGCATCAACCCGCACCATCACCGCTACAACAACAACCACCACCACCACCACCACATCTCCCCGGGCTAGCGCCTCCCCATCACCGAGATCGGATGCCGCTGGCAACTCCTCACAAATGTCTCACGTCCTTGGATTGCTTCTCGGTGCCGCTGTTGCCTTCTTTTCATTTTAGATCCGCTTTAGATATGCATCACCGACATCTTATAGACCCATGAATAACATAGAAGACGATACCATGTCATATTAGAGCAGTTTTTAGAGTTTCAGTTATCAAAAGAAAATATAAAACGTAGAGATCAAACAAATTCCTCAAAAAAAAAAGAAACAAAAGTTAACAAAGGTACAAGAAAAGCAAAAGAGAAAGTCTGCATTTTTAAATCCAGTCTTCTAAGAAAAAAATATACTAAGTAAGTTCGTTGACAAACATTCTGGAATAGTAAGTATACCAAAAGCCCATCGTAACGTCCATACCCCGAAGTCACACGTTGAATCCACCCTAGTCTGAACATATCCAGGCATGCAAAGAATCCCATTTTCAGTTGCATCATCCGTCAATCAAATATTTACTCGTCGAGAAATGAGGTCGTCCTTTCCAAATCCAAATCCAAATGCAGCGACAACCGGGGGGACGGCGTCCACGTCGAGAAATCCAATCCCAGGATGTTCTCCCCTGCTGCATTTTCGCCCGTCGTACCTACACCTCCAACACCTGCACTACCGCCGCTTTCCACTCCAGATCTAATGGTAGGAAGAAGTTGCAGTTCCCCAGCTGAATTGTGATGTGCCACACCCGTAACAACGGCAGAGTTGTTGCTCTTGAGCGTGCTGGATGCGTGCGAATCAACCGAAAGACTCCGTCTCGGTTTGCGGAAGTGAAGTCTCGTCGACGACGATGACGGCGGCGAGCCACCAGAGGATGTTGTTCCGCCTACCGATACTGGTATCGCTGAAGACCGATGCAAGGAGTACGACGATCGCCGACCACTACCACCAGTTTTCGGGGGATGAGAACCAGCCATCCCACCTGGGCGTCCTCCCACATCTGACGAGGCGGCCGCATTCTCAAACGACGGGATATCCGCATCCAGGAAAACTGCTCCAACCCGGTTTCCTCGTCGCCTATCGAATCCATGTTGCCAGTTCGCCGCACCCGCTCCTCCTCTTGTCGTATCCGCCAAGTCAAAGCTTCCGCCAGCGACTCTACCCCCGGTCGGTTTATCCAGCAAGTCCAAGGATTGTTGTCCTGTTCGGCGTCTGACTTCCCTGGTTGAAAGCGTCGGGGAGCTCGGAGGATTCATCGTGGAAGACCGGGATCGGTTTCGTCCAAAGAAGAAGCTTTTCCGATCGCCGCCGCCACCACCACCAGCACTAACCATCGAACTTACATCATCAACCCCCGCCGACTGCATGGAGTAATTAAGCCCTATCGGTGACGTGGATATAGGCGGAGGGATTCTACTTCCACCCGGTCCCATTCCTGGCGCCAAGCTCGCCGACCCCGTGGTCATGATACTTCCCACAGTAGATTGTGCTCCAACCGCGGAAGAGATCTCAACATCCATAGAAGATACTTCAACATCGACATCCGGATCAATATCAGGTGGGGAGAGAACTTGTGGTTGTCCTCCATCCTCACCCTCACCGCCTTCGTCCATTCGATCGCTCGAGACTTCAGAAATACTCGCGAGATGGTGATCCACAGCGTTGTAGCTGGAACTCACATCGCCTCCCATACCATCACCCAAACCTCGAACAGATTTAGGAGTGGTGGACAACATTGACGCGTCATCCCTCGCTACGTTAAGTGTCCCCACGCTAGGTCTCCGCGAACCAGAACCAGAATAATGCTGTCCAACCGATTGCCCACGTTCCGAACGGACCTTCAACTCATGGTCAATGACAGATCCGTCTTCATCGGGCAGGTCTCCATCCATTCTTCCTGCTGCATTTTGACCGCCTTCGACAGAGACATCACCCCATACGTCCGTTTCGGGCGCTCCACCATTATCCTCATACGCTGTTTCTACCACAAACATCCCACCATCCGCACCCTCCACAAGCACCCCGTCCACATACTCCTCAGCCTCCTCAAATTCGATCGGCCCAAAGACCCAATCGCAGTGCTCCACAAGAACCTCAACAATAGTGCACTGGAAGGGCATGTCCCTCATTACACGCGCCAGAGAGTCCAAAGCGGGGGGGGGGCGGAACAAGGTAGGACCGAAGATGATGGCGAGGTTACGGACCGACATGCGATTCGCTTCGCACCGTTGCGATACACGCGAGAGGTGCTCACAGATAAATCGCATGGTCTCGAAATATACTGGGGGTAGCCCGTGTATGAGATCTTGAATCGCAATCATCCGAGTGCGCCAGTCGTCCAATTCTATTTAGGAGAAGAGTTGAGAAAAGTCAGGACAGGTTCGAATCGTTATTTAAGTCGAAAATCGAAAGAACCAACGTCACAAACGAATCACAAACGAATCTAAAAACACGAACACCCAAAAAATAAACCACAACACTTACGTGCAGCAGTAATAAACGCCTCATAAAGCTCAAACGTGCACAACGGCTCCTTCTTCGGCGGCAACCCCTCCCTCAAATAGCTCTTCACAACACCCGTCAACACATGCACATCATTATCATACAAACTCGCCCCACCGATAAACGTCGAGCCACCACCCTTCGCCCCACTATCACTTCCTCCTCCACGACCGCCTCTATCTCCGCGTCCACCCCTTTCACCAGCACCACTGTTGCTTCCGCCCCCACCAACAGAACTACTAGCGGCACCAACCATGGACAAATCCATGCTAGAGCGAGCCGAAGAAATGGTCTCGGTGAGGGACAGGCGACTTGCCCGACGAACGAGTGAGGGCTTCGAGTCTGAGACTAATGGTGATGAAAGAGAGGAAATGAGCGGGGAAGTCGGGGGTGGAGGTCGGAGATGCACTTTCGTCGGGTCTTGTTCGAATAGGCGACGAAGCCTTTCCAGAGTGATAGCACTGCCGGAAATACGATACAGCCCTTCGGTCTCCAGTGCTATTTGACGGGCAATCAACAAAAAATAGTCAGTTATCAGTCATCATTCGAATGAACGAATCCTACTCCAAAACTCGCGACACACATTACACCGTCTCCAAACCCACAAAAAAAACCACACAAACGAACTCACCAATATCATCCAAAAGCGAAATACACTTCCTCAAAATCAGCGGCACGTCCGGCGGCCCCGGCACAACCGGTTCATCCAAGCTACTCCCAATCCCGTCTCGTTTCGATCCACTCCCAGCACCAACTGTCGACGACGGAGGGGTAGTGTTCCCCCCTTGCACAGTAGACGAAGCGGGGGACCGTTTCTCGGCAACTTTACGTCGAAGAGTCGATCGTGTTGATGAAACCGTTCCGCTGCGGTGGAGTTTATCGTTTTTGCTACCGCTGCCGCTGCCGCCGCCGCCGCTGTTCTTGTTGCTACGGCTACCACCACTACTCGCGCCATGGCTGTTGTTGTTACCGTTACGATTTCCGCCACGACTACTACCACTTCCGCCGCCTCCAAACGACAACGCTCCCTTTGTATGCCCGGTTCCACTCCCCGTCCCCTCCTTCTTATCCCCACCACCCGTGAAGCCTTTGAAGAAAGAGAACGAGAACGCAGACTTGGAAGACTGATGCCGGATCGTCTGACTCGCCCCCGCACCACCATTGTCACGGCTCGTCCCACCACCACCATCTTTTCCTACACCACTTCCCGACCCGCGAGAAGCAGATCCACTACCCACCGCATGATGGTGATGGTGATGATGGTGCGACGACACCCCATGTATCCCTCCATTCCCC
>JADGJF010000847.1:0-14135 GCA_027596845.1 Quaeritorhiza haematococci
CCTCCCCCTCCACCCCCCCGTCCGGGCCCTTTGGTGTCGGTCTCATCAGCTGCGTTTTTGTCGTGTTTGGTACCGGATGTGGATACGGTGGGTGGGTCTACGATTGAATTATGAGGGATGCGGGAGGTGTGGAAGATGAAAAGGAAAGAGGGGGGGACGGGGTGGCACGGAATGTGATGCGATTTATGATTTTGAGTCGTTCGCAATCCTGAGGCACACCATCATAACACCCGCAACCACCCCTTTCCCCACCTGTTTATCTAGCGTGCCATACCTTTGCTGCCCGCAGAAGAAGATGAGTTGAGATTCGTCAAGCTAGCATGTTTGGTTATCCTCGGGAGGATGTGGGATTGCGACAACGAGGCACTATTGCTGTTGCTGTTGGGGTTGGTGATCGTGGTCGAGTCCGGGTTGTTTGTGCTGGGATGTGTTGTGGAAGAGGACTTGCGGATGGACTTGCGGGGGATGGGTTTCGGGTTGGGAGGGTCATCTCCTTTGTAAGGAAGGCCCATATGGTCATTTGAGATACGAGTTCACGGACTTTCGTGCATCTTCAAATTTCTTTTTATCCTTCACCCCATTTGAGATAAAATGTGGAAAGGTGGGTTGAACTTACCACCACTGGCCTTGCGACAGAGTTTTGGGGCCTTTCCAAACTTGAGGTTGTAGTAGCTTTCAAATTCCTATTTAAAAGATCCCAGATCTCGTCAGCGATGATGCGATGAAGTAAAGAAAGAGATAGATGGGCTGTTCCCGGACAGGAACCTGAATGATTGTCAGGAGATCAACATTATCCGCGACCGTGGTCTTCTTAAGGGATATGTTTGATTCTGCTTGCAGACACTCAACCGATTGGAGGTAACTGACGAGAACATATGTAGGAACAATTAGTTCGGAGAACAGCATAGTTTGGCGCGATTTGTCGGAAAACTGTTAGTATTTCATCAACTATGAAATGAAAAAGAAATTTCAAAACGATAGACACCCAAAAGATTGCAGGTGGTGCAATATGAGGACGAGAGTGTTGTGTTTTCTTTTTTCGAAACGCGTCTCCTCCTTGCTTGCACAAAGATGTTGGGGTTTTTCCCACCATACAGGAAAGAACGAAGAGAGCAGAAGTCAGTTCACTTGAGCTTCTCTTGGCATACATTGAATCACACAAATAAAGAAAGAAAAAATGGGGAAAATACCGCGATTCTTGCTTCACTGCTCGCTTTGAGTTTCGAAAGGCTAAGTTCTGTGCTTCCGCCGGCGGTGAACATCATCGAATTTAGAGGTGATACAACATGTCAGAAACGTTACCTCAAAAACACAACTCACAGTTCACCAGTCACCACAACATTTGGAGGAGGAGGAAGATGATGCTTCCAAACACAATGGCATTGGGCTGCGAGTCCTATCAGGCCATCAGGCACTACGTTCCCGGCTGGACTGGCCCCTGCGATGGCCTCGAACAAGACGATAACCAACCCCCTTTCCCCAAGTCGAGCGACGGCAAACCCTTGGTTTATTTCCCGGGCGCCGAAACGCTGCTTCTCACGCCGCCAAACAAACTCGACTCTGCTTTCATCCTGAGATTAGACAGACACTTCCCCGTTCGAGTTGTGAAAGCAGATGCGGAAAACTTGGCGAAGAAGGAGAAGGAGAAGAGTGACCAAATGCCTGCACAGTTCCCAGAAAAGAAGGTGGACGTGTGTCCTGCATGTGGGGATAAAGTGGAAAAAGGCTTCTTGGTAGTGGAACGCTTGATGGTGACTGCGGACAACGAAAAGGTAAGCTGAGCTTGGGCGTAACCTTCCATTGATATCGGTTCTTGTCGCGCTTCCTCTCTACATATCGCTTCGTTGCGAATTTTTGTGATTTCCCCGGTCTCATTGAACTTGTCGCTTCAAAAGCACCGAGGACTGGTCTTTCGAACGATACCGAGGGTTTTTTGTGTTCCCTGTTTCGACAACGTGCAAACGCAACTCGGGGAAAGGATCCACCGCCTGCGACACGTGCGAACGGTTTATGAAACATGGACTCAAGCAGACTATCGGTCATTTTTGGCAGGATATGTGCACAACTGGTTGGCGACTATTTCGCGCATTTCATCCAAAAAGGTGCGGAAGGTAGAACGGGGAGGACAACTCACTATCAACTTTGGGATCTGCAGTAGGTGCAAAAAACCGTGTCGGTGGAAGTGTGCGCTGTGCTGGCATGCGTATTATTGTGATCGGATGTGCCAAAGTAAGGATTGGGCGGTACACAAGGACCGATGCATAGCGTACCGTGGTTCAAATGGGGACGGTGTCAGCAGGCGGACAGCAAAGAGAACCAAAGCGACACTGATCAGGATGAGAGAAGGGAAAGGGGAAGGGGGTAGCAGCAGTAATGATGGAGGGTTGTTGTTGGAACCGACGGCAGAAGAAGGGCAACACTTGGCAGCTGTAGAAGGCGAGGGACACGACGGCGAGCCAGCCGGGGAAGAATACAGTAGCAGTGATGCAGGGTCATTGTTGGAACTGACGTCAGAAGAAGGGCAACGCTTGGCAGCTGTGGATGGAGAAGAACACGACGGCGAGCTATCTACGTACTCGTCGTTGTCGTCGTCGTCGTCGTCAACGTCGTCTCCCTGAGTTTCACGGGGGTGGAGGGGGACACATGACTGAAAAGTGTAATTTAGATTTTGTATAAAGTACGCACAACACCTACGATGCACATACTCATTGTCTTCATATCTGTAAGCATCATTTTCGCATTCATGAAGAAATAAGAAAAGAAAACAATTGCAAGCAATTGCACCCTCTCTGTGTTTTGCCATATCACCTGTTGAGTCAGCAAAAGCCAACATAGGGCTGTGCCAGAATAAAATGCAGGCACACTCAGAACAGCACTCAGAACATATGCTAGGTTTCGCTACCAGAAGATAGCGGTAGAAACTAGTTGTAGTGCCTTTGGTGCAGCTACATGAAGAGAGGTTTCAAGCGGGAAGGTGAGTTGTTGGGAACCCTTGCCGACTGAAGTCACCCGGATTCTAGCGTTAGCTGCCCCATCAACTGTTGCAGAGCGCGATGCTGTGGTCCACTTTCATATATGTCTCTCCGTTTTGTGGATGCTTGTACCTATCATTGGATGGTCGCCCTGACGAAGAAAACTCTGCGAGAATTGAACCTTTCGATGTCCAACCCCTGTGCGTCCTGTGGCACTCGACTGTAACACGGGTTGAAACGACAGGAGAGCGCGGTGACATCCACCCCTTCGGCTTTCCACCCAACCCTGAGCATTTACCTGGCTCAAACCGGCGACCGGACTACCACCGACAACTCCAACGTACATATCAGTATTCTGAGTGAATCATCCTCACCTGATTTGTGTTGGGGTGCCTATTTTGCGTAGTGTCTGACCCGCCAGCATTCTTGCGTCGGTTACAGCCAAACTGAGACCGTGACGGAGATCACTATTTAGTGAAAAACGACGGAAGCCATGGCGAACGTGGACTTTCTCGGCGTATGTGTATTCACGCTGTGATTATTAGCATTTTCTTTAATTTTGAGCCGCGTGGGTTCACGACTTAAGAGAAATGCGCCTTTCAAGTTGCTCACCTTATGCTCACTCCCTTACCTTATCATCCGATCTTCTCTCTTGGATTTTTGTCTCCCCATGCCCGGAATCGCTTCTAACGCCAAACACCATCACAGAGGGCCATTGAAATCGTGAAAAAGGCCACTGACGAGGACTCAAAAGGGAACTTTGAGGAGGCCTACAAACTCTATCAAAACAGTCTCGAGTACTTTATGGCTGCTATGAAATGTGCGTACTTCCTTCCTCTGGTTCGACTCCTGATAAGGCCTGTCTCTAATCCCCTGACTTTCCAACAGACGAAAAAAACGAGCGTCTCAAAGACTCGATACGAAAAAAGTTCACCGAGTACTTGGATCGTGCCGAGAAACTCAAAGAATACATCAATAAGCAGCAAGGAAAAAAGAAGAAGGCCGTCCCCGTTGGTGGGAGTGGTGGTGGCAAGGCCAATAAAAAGAACGGCAAAGATGAATCTGGTGACGAAGATTCGGGGGATGAGGAGGGAAGTGGGAAGGACAAGAAAGATGATGCTGAGACGAAAAAGCTGCGATCGGCTCTGTCGGGTGCGATCCTTTCGGAGAAACCGAATGTTCATTGGGAGGATATTGCTGGTTTGGATGCGGCGAAGGAGGCGTTAAAGGAGGCTGTCATTTTGCCCATTAAGTTCCCGCATCTGTTTACGGGGAAGAGGCAGCCATGGAGAGGAATATTATTATACGGGGTAAGTCGTCCAGGTCGTTGTGGCAGCGTCTTCCCCAAGTTTTCCATACTCAACTTCCATCGGCAACACCACCATGATTCTTCTGCTCCGCACCGGAAACAATAAGCCCCCAGGTACAGGTAAATCCTACCTCGCCAAAGCCGTTGCCACGGAAGCCAAGTCCACCTTCTTCTCCGTCAGTTCCTCAGATCTCGTCTCCAAATGGATGGGAGAGTCCGAACGTTTAGTCAAACAACTCTTCGAGCTCGCCCGTGAAAACAAACCCGCGATTATTTTTATTGATGAGGTGGATTCGTTGTGCGGCAATCGTGGCGAAGGAGAGAGTGAGGCAAGCAGGAGGATTAAGACTGAGTTTTTGGTCCAGATGCAAGGGGTGGGGCATGATATGAGTGGTGTGCTTGTGTTGGGGGCGACGAATATTCCGTGGCAGTTGGATCCGGCCATTAGGAGACGGTAGGTTTGTTTTTGCGAAAGGGGATTGTTTTTTACGGATATGTGGTGGCCAAACGGGCACTGAAAATGTGTGCGATCCTCGGTTGTGCATGAAGGTCCTCTCCTTATCGATTATCCTTGTGCATCGTTCCCATTGGATTGCAGGTTTGAAAAGCGGATATACATTCCCCTGCCCGACCCGAACGCCCGCGCGACGATGTTCAAGATACACATTGGACCAACACCGTGCAAGCTGGGACAGGGAGATTTCAGATTCCTCTCAGAACGTACAGAGGGGTAAACGTCTTGCAGCCTTTCTAGCTTCCCGAATTGCTTTCTCGGTTTCTGTTTTATTGTTCCCGATGTTCCTCTCTTGGCGGTTTCGGAAAATTGACTGTGTTTGTTATTCATCAGATTTTCGGGCTCGGACATCGCGGTTGTCGTTCGAGACGCTTTGATGGAACCCGTTCGTAAAGTGCAAACGGCAACGCATTTCAAATATGTAAGTTGATTGATGGGAGTTTCTGAAATCCTGACTCTTTTCGAAGTGATGAATAGGGAATCTTTCCCCGCGTTGGGTTTGATTAGTTTCTCTCATCATCCGAAGCCCCTTTCATTGACCTTTCCCTTCCACCGACCCCTCAACAACCCAACCCAAGGTTGACGCCCCCTGCCGTTCAGACGCAGCAGTAATCAAACGGCACCTGACGCCATGCTCCCCAGGAGACCCCGGCGCCATGGAGAAAACCTGGATGGACGTTGACCAAGACGAGCTTCTCGAACCCGAATTGACTGTCACCGATTTTGCTCGTGCCGTACAGAATGGGAGGAAGTCGGTAAATGATGAAGATGTGTCCAAGTATACAAAGTGGACGGCGGAGTTTGGGCAGGTGAGGAATCGGAGAAGGGTGGAAATAGGAAGGAAATCGCGGTGTCGGGTTGGATTGGGGATGGTGGTATTTGCGTGGGACCATTACATCTCTCGTTAACCCATTTTTTGGTGTTTCCTTGCTTTTCGTGCACTTAGGAGGGATAAAAGAAGCGATGTAATGACAGGTGGTTAGTCTGACGGGCCAGAGGGACGTTTGAAGAGCTGACGCGCGTGAGATGAGACGAAGTGGGCCGTCACGGGAAGGTGGAGCCATGGGTGCAGGAGGTGGAGGCAAAGTATAGCGCGCCCTCCATTCGTCGGCTGCTCCGAATAATCGTACTGCAAATTTCTGATACCCAGCACAAAGTGGTGGACGATTGGGAAGAATTATGACGGGGACTTTGATGGTGCGGTGCTGAGCGCAATGGCGGTCTTGTCGGGAGGGCCATCTTCTATCCTCATTTCTCCTCTCATCGTAAGAAACCTCGAAACATCTCTGTATGCCACCCCCACCTTTCCTCTATAGCTCTCTGCCCGCCCCTCTCCCTGAAATCTACCGATATTCCGCCCAACCTAACCCCCTTTTGTGTATAGGCTTTATACTGGTTCCTCAATAATATTCGATTTGTTTGTTGGCTGTCAGAAAGCTGTGTTATCTGTGAAAGGCCAGCATCTGGGCGAGCATCGACCTGGTTGTGAAGGCCACAATCCCCCCTTTTCCATAAGAATCCCAACACACTGGACTTGGTTCCTTCTTTCTAAATTCAAAACAAATACAATACGAAATTATTATGGTGGTTTATCTGTTCCCAAGTCAGAGAACATTCTGTCCGTTCGGCTGCCAGAGCAATCGGCCTTGTTTCAGATTACGAGGTCAAAGGATTTTGAAAATATCTCCTCGATCCCACGACAGGCACCATCCCCACTATTGCGCAACCCCTCCTCGTTTTTCCAGGTTTCCAACCTTAGCCTCCCTCCCTTTCCTCCTCTGAACCCCTCCGTGACCCAGTCCAATACTGTCGGTGGCGGTGGGTGGGTCGTCGGTGAGCAGAAGTGGTGGACTTGTGGTCTATGTCTGTCGTCCGAAGGAAAGGTTTGATGACTGTTGGATAAGGGAATGGGGGTGAACCGTTCACTTTCCAATCCTCGTACCCTGTACCGTAATCCGATCTGGTGCACTAATTTGGCGTGACTTTGGCGTCGCGCGCACTTGGCGTATGGATGCACAAGAGGTGGTAGGGGTTGCATGAGGAAGTGTAGGGTGTGTGGGGGCCAAGGGCGGAACCCAGAGAATTGGCCCAAATCTTCCCAACCGCACTCATCCTTTCATCCTCCACACACTTCCTTTTCAGTGCCCTCTGCTACCACTACCACTCCCAGCACCCTCATCCACCGACGGCACAGCTCCATATCCACCACCACGAGCCGACAATCCCCCTGCCAAATGACTCCGATAATAATCCAAATCCGCTTCAGCAGGGTCAACCATCCTTGTCTTGTGCCGAATTTTGTAGAAGATGTAGAGGCCAAAGAAGAGGGGGAGGCCAAGGTAGACGGCGACTACGTTTTGAAGTTGGAAGGGGACTGATTTGGCGGCTGCGTAGCCCTGGTGAGATAAAGAGAGGGGGGGTGAGAACAAGATGAACAAAAGGGATGATGAGTCTGCACGTTTGAAAAAAATGCGCACGGATCCGCAGTTTGAGGAGCTCATTTGGGACTTCCGAAACCAGATTAAGTCCTCATCTAGTCGATTCGAAGTCTGTCCTCATTCCCCCAAGCTCCCCCATGTTATTCCCTTTAACTCACCTCTCCAAAAACGATACCAATCCCCAACAAAACCGATACCACATCTCCCACAGGAAACCATGGCGCTACATATGGCAAATCCTTGATGGCACGACCCTGTGCTTTGAGGGCGGCCCGAAACCGGATGTGAATAATGGCTATAGAGAGCCATGTGAGAATTCCGGAGATGCCTGTGAGATTTATGAGCCAAGAGAATACAACGCCGTCTTTGGGTGGGGGATGGGAGGGGTGGGAACAAAAAATTAGCATGACGTGTACAAGAACCTACTGCTGCGCGATATAGAAGCGGGAAGCCCATGGAGCCGAGAATGGTGAAATGACAGATGGCCCCAGCCAAGATTCCCAGCCATCAATGAACTATAAGCATAGGAAGCAGGTAGCGAGGACACCGCAGCTACCGTAACTCGTTCAGTTTTGAGATCCAAAAGACACTTACTCCCCCAAATCGTCCCCAAAAACGCCAAACACCCGACCGCCGTCGTAACACACAACGCATTAAAAGGCACACCCCTCGCGTTCACTTGTGCAAACACCTGTGGTGCACGCCCTTCTTGTGCGAGTGCCATGAGGGTCCGTGATGCGGCGTACATGGCTGAGTTTCCAGCGGATAGGACAGCGCTCAGAATGACACCGTTCATGATGTGTGCGGCGAGGGGGATGCCGGTGTTGTTGCCTGTGTCGTCGTTGGAGAATAGGGTGAAGGAGGTGTTGGAGAGGAAAGGGATTCGGATGGCGGGGACACGGGAGAGGACCATCGTGAAGGGTGCGACGGTTACGTCGTTTCGATCGGCTGAATCGAGGAGATGGGGGTCGTCGTTGCGGATGACGAGACCCATGACGAATATTGAGAGGATGTAGAATAGTCTGTGATGAGGTTTTGTTGGGAGTAGCGGACGAAACCCAAAAAGGTTAGTCTTAATTCGTGCGAATGAATGATCAAGGGAGAACAAAAGTTGCCAGCAGCAAAGACTTACAATATTCTCCAAAAAGTCCCATAGATGGCCCTAGACCGTTGCAATTGTGCGCCAAGAAGGAGCGCGAATACATAATGAGACGGCGGACGTGCACTGATACAATAATATCTTGCTCACAGACATGAAACGACTGAAGCACCCAGGTTGGTACACATACTTTGGCACCGTTTTCCGTGGATTCTTTGTTTCACCGGCGGTGATTCCAACCAGCTCTGGTGTTTTCCATGCGAGTGAAAAGGTTTTGAAACTCAGAACGGACAACTGAGACGGATATATATTTGCATCACATCTTACCTGTACCGCCAAACGAGAAAAACGCGAACAAGAACACGTTGAAGACCCCGATGACGCCGTTTTTGAAAGGGGCGCCGGGAATCGTGTAATATTCAAATCCGATGGCGGGTTCACCGAAACCTCCAACGTCAACGATGAGACCGACAATACTATCAAATGGAACAATGGGAGGAAGTCATTCAAGGATTTGCTCGTCTCGGATGAAGGCCAGTAGGTGGGTATCGAGGAGACATACGTGATTGCTTTCAAATTCACAAAAAGGGAACAGCGGGGAAAACTCACATAAAGACAATCACGGCCACAACTTTAGTGGCAGACAGCCAATATTCGGTTTCCCCAAACGACCGCACACCACCAGCATTGACAATAAATAGAATGGCCATGATGGCTGCGCTCCATATCCATGCAGGTATCGCAGACGTCCAGAACTCGACAATAAGCCCCACGGCACTAAGTTCGGATGCTGTGTTGTTGGGTGGAAATCAGTGATCGTTTGAGTTGTGTGTTGAGTGGGAAATTGGAAAAGGGCATAGAACAGGAGACCCGTAAACGGAAATGAACTGTGAAGGATGAAAGAGGCATACCAAGCGATACGGCCCATTGTGCCCAGTCTGTATCAAGCAGTGGATTTGATGGATAACAAAGAACCAAAGGGTTGAATCGATCTGATCGCCTTGCATCGTCTGAACATGTGATGATATCGACAGCTTCTCTGCATATACATACAGTTCCATCCCAGTGTGAAGGATAGCGCTATCAAATTGTGAACGACGGAGTGTATTAAGATCGTGTGGTAGAAAAGATCCTTCTCACATGGTTCGCGGGAAGATCCCTTGCAGCTGCTCTAGTCAACTTCCCAATTCCCAAATGTTGGCAAAAAGGGGATGAAATCGTACCAGGATCGACAAATCGACCAGCATAGGTGTTGAAACTCCCGCTTAGAGGCAAATAGGTTGCCATTTCACCAAGGGATGTCACAATAAAGAAAACCATGACTGAAACGATAAAAAAAGAGACGAGAGCACCGACAGGTCCAGCCATTGCGATGGTTGCGCCAGAACCCACGAATAATCCGGTTCCTGTTCACCAAGTGAAATGGTGGCGCAAATGAGTTATCATGAAACGAAATGCCAAGATATTGACGCGGTTTGATCGAGGAGCACACCTATGGTCCCTCCGATAGCAATCATTTGCAGATGCCGTGCCTAACGGAGTTTTTTTACGGGGAACCGCGCAGGAAGAGGTCTAGGTTAGATCCTGAAGACATGGCAGTTTGTTCTCCAAAGACACTTTTGCTTGAGAAACGATGACAACCTCCAAGTGCCTCTTTGTGGGAAGTGGACGGATGGGATCAAAAGCGTCGTCCTCGATACCGACGACCGGTTCGTCTTCGACGTTGGTTCCAGCACTGTAGCTGGTTGTGGACGTCAGAGCATTTCTTGCTGCTACCCCGGCGGCGTGACCGAGCGCGGCAGGCGTGGATGACGTGCCCGCAACGAGGGGCGTCTTCTCCCCAACAGCAGCGGCGGGCATTGTCGATGTGGGTGGACGGTTGGGGGTTGGTGGGTCCTCGCGCTCCTCGGCGTGTTATCTCATAGGCGGTCGTGGTGTCACCACTGTTGGGAGAGACCTTGAGCTTGGCTGAGTGTAAATAGCGAATAATCAGCCGGGAAAATGACGTCAGTCACCGCAGCCGCAAACCCCGCGTCTACCACCAACACCCCAACATCCGCCGTCGCTTCCGGGCCCTATGGAACATCAATTCAACAACCCCAGCCCCAGAACAAGCTTGCCAAGACAAACCCGCTCGCTCGGAAGCTGCAGAAAGTCTTGAACACTGTACGTCTTTCCAGTTCAGTTTTCAGGAGGGGGACTTTGACTTACGAATGGCAAGAGGAATCAGCTTTGAAGAAGGGGAGGGGTTTTGGAGGAGAAAGGGGAGACGAGGAGGCAAACAGTGTGGAAGATCATTGACGGGACTCGAGGCGGGCCTGTTTGTTGAGAATCCTTGCCCGTGTCGGGTGTTGCCTTCTTGTCGTCACAAGGACTTGTGTTTTGCACATGCAAACTGACCACAAGCATTGGAGCCTTGGATACTCATCAGCCTTCCCAACCACATTATCCTGTCGTCCATGATCTTATCTGTTACCCATCAAGTCACTAGAAGACCCACAAACCCAGGATGCACTTGAAGCACTAGCCGAGTTCTATACGGCCAACTCTCTCACGGCCCGGAGGAACCTTCGTGGAGATGTGGAGAAGAGGGTTATGGCCGTCAATGGGAAGTTCAAGGATGCTTTCGGTCTGGTGAACGAGGTGAGAAATGGTCGGAGCACCAGACCAGGCTTGATGTCATAAATACGCATTTTTTGGGACGGAAAGATGTCGAGGCATGTTGGTGACCGGTTTTGTGGTGATCTACTTCCAATATGTACTCAAAGCAATTAGAGGCCATCGAAAGGGAGGTGGAGCAGATGAATAAGAGCTGTGTCGAAATGGAGGAAAAATTGGACACCGCCAAATCCCAGACGACACAGCTCATACGGCGCACCGAAGAACTCAAAATGAAAAAGTAGGTGGCCTTCCTTGTTCTTCATCCCCCGAGACAGCCATCGCCGCAAAAATATTATTTCAATTACTGCCATGTTATTTCCGATCCGCATCACTGACAAGTTTATGGGGGTGTCTTCTGATGAAAAGACGCAGATGCTCGGTTCGAAAGTCAATCGTGGCCGCTTTCCTGGAAAGATTCACCCTCTCTGATCAGGAAATCCTCGCTCTCGTCTCCCCGAACGCAGAGGTTGGACCAACATTTTTCCAAGCACTGAGACATCTGCACCAAATCAACGAGGATTGCAGAGCATTGCTGGTCACCGAGCATCAACGCGCTGGGTAAGGCTTGGTTTATGGTGATGTTCCTATCTCCAAGATGCGGTTCTTACTTGTTTGTTGTGTCTGTCTGCTCCTCTCTCTTCAGGCTGGAGATCATGGAGAACATGGCACAGTACCAGGAAACTGCATACGAGAAGCTTTTCCGATGGACGCAAGCTGAATGCCGAACACTGAATCGGGAGTCACCAGAAGTGACGCATCTGTTGAAGGAGGGGATGAAGGCGCTCAAACAAAGGCCTGTCCTTTTCCAGTAAGTTTCTTGCTGGATTCTGACCCCACAATCGGTTCCTTCATCCCGCACACTTTTCTCTGACCCTCCTTTGTCCTTCCTGCTTCCGATGAAGGACGTGCGTCGACGAGATTTCGAACATCCGCCGCAACGCGATCGTCCGATCCTTCCTAGACGCCCTCACGCGGGGTGGGCCCGGTGGGACTCCACGACCCATTGAGATGCATGCACACGATCCGCTACGATATATAGGTGATATGCTCGCTTGGGTGCACCAGGCTGTGGCTGGGGAGCGGGAAATACTGGAGGGCCTCTTAGATGTTCGGATATCAGGTGCGTGGGATTGCATTTTTTTTTTTGGCCTTCCGTTCCCGATATTTACCCTTAACCCCTTCTCTGAATGGTACTTTTCGTGGCCTCCGGTGGAAAAATACGAAAAGCCGCCCTTCTCAGTGCATCAGTGCATTCCCCAACATCTCATAGTGGAACGGGATCTGCTCGTGCAAGCGTATTCAAAGACTCGCCTTCACCATCGTTAGTGCCGTCAACAACACCTGGGGGCGCTGATGGGGAAGGACCGATCCTCGAAACAGACGATGTTATAGTTTTGAGGATTTTGGACCGGAACATGGAGGGTGTATGCCGACCGTTGAAGGTGCGCATTTCTGCGCAGGATGGTTCGTCTTGGTCTATAGCACAATCTCATCAATTCAATATCCCATCCCTCGAAATGCATATAGGTTCGCGTGGAGCAAGTCCTGGCCTCTCAACCTGGTGCCATCACCTGCTACAGAGTATCCAACCTGATTCAATTTTACGCGACGACGATCGTGAAGGCGATGGGAGCGCGGGCACATTTGTCTGCAGTTTTACAAGAGTGAGTAGGATCGCGCAATAAGAAAAGGACCAACCCGGGATTGTTGGACACATGTGGTTTGCCACGATTCTGGCTGTGTAGACGGTCTGATAAGGAGATGTTTCCAACGACTTTCCCTAACTTCAACTCCCTTTCGTTCACTTCTACAAACTTCGATCACGTAATGCCTGAAAACAGTATTTCCGAGATGTCCGTCAAATTGTTCTTTGATACTCTCAATGCACAGGCATCACGCTTGCTGCGATTTGTGCAGGTAGATAACTTTCATGCAATCTTTTCGTTTATGTTGGAAATGCTATTTTTGTTGCTTCTTTGTCGCCTTTTCTTTTCTCTTTGTGTTGCCATTGCCCTCTAATGTCTCTTTCTATTCGGATTGACTTCGAATTCGACAAGACCCCTGGCCCAGACCTCCGGCCACCACCCGCCGTAAAGGAAACAGTCACTCAGCTGGTATGGATCAATCCCCCCGCTTCAACTGTTGCTTGCGAATCATTCCCAAGGACCGCATTTGGCAAGATTTGAACCGTTGCCACAAGTGTTCGCTTCTAACAGCTCACGCCATCTCGAATCCCACACTTGCAGAAAGAAATTCTGTCCTCCTATGACTCGTCCCTCCTGAACCCCGAAGACCGCGATCGAGAAGTGACCAACATCGTCTCCGCTGTTGTTGATCCGTTGCTTCAAATGTGTGTACTGGGGTCTGCCAAGTTGGGGAGCTCGGAAAATGCGGTGTATATGGTTAACTGTCTGCATTCTATTGCGGTGAGTTGTTTTTTCGGATCAGATCGTTTGGTGCTTCCGATGTTCCGGTCATTGCTCGTTGCTCATAATCCTGATCACTACGTTTGCGTCGACTTTGCACGGCCTTCCTTCCTTTTGGTGTTGTCTGTCTTGTTTGTGTCGTAGTCCGCGCTCGCCGCGTATCCATTCGCGGGCGCGCAAGTTCAGGTGTTTGAATCCCAAATCGACGCTCAAGTGGAAGTCCTCACGGTTGAGCAGGTATGAGACAGCCGCGAGTTAACCGAGAGTTTTCATGCAAACTAAGTCAATTCATCTTTCTGTTGGTCTCTTTCCTTTAGTATCAAATCCTGCTGAAGCAGTCAGGACTTGCGCCTATTGTGGCCGCTGTTCACAGCAATGAGCAGAAAGATGTAAGCATATCAGAAAACCTGAGACGAATGAGACTTGAAATCCATATCATTTTTCATCCTTTCTTCCCGCGTTGTAATTCTAACATCGATTCTTTCTCATTCATTCCTGCATAAAGAAAAAGGACCGGACACCCCTCTCCCTCCTCCCCAACATGGACTCAAAATCTATTTCCGTAGCCGTCACCAAACTCGACACCTTCCTCTTCACCATCGGTCCAGACTCCCACATGATCCCACACTCCATTTCCACCTCCAACACTTCCTCCGACCCTTCCACCCCCTCCACCCCCTCCGCAACACCACACCTTTCATCAGCAACATCAGCAT